>JAPERM010000215.1:0-67004 GCA_030411635.1 Fusarium sp. MBC 119
ATTAAATAATGTGTTATTATATTATTAAAGAAATTATATCGCGATTATAATTCTTGGTGTTGTGAAAAAGTGGCTGGTTTTAGGGGGTGGCTGGTTTTAGGGTGGCTGACGTTAGTAGCTAACCTGGAATTAGAAGAATGCACGTGGCATTGCATAGGAGGCTGGGTCACGAACAAGGAAAGAAACCTGTGATAGCAGCGAATAAGATCGTGCACCAAAAAATAGACTATTAGTTGCCCATGTCTTAGATATGTTGCGTATTCTTGGCTGAAGCTGACAACTGTGACAATGGTGGTGCGATAACGGCAAGCAGTGACATTCAACCAATCAGAGCACGAATGCATGAAGGTTCCAGGGGCGGACAAAGCTTGGCTTGAGTGTTGACGTCACAAAGGCTGAGCTTTGCCTTGCCTCTGCGACGCCGATCGATGAGATAGTGGTGACCGCACCAGGCAAGGGAAAACAAGCAAGGCCTTTCTTGGCTGCTAATGGAGGCCTCGGCCTTATTTCCACGTTAAACGTGTCCCATCCCCTGTGCCTTCTGTCTTGCCCAGTCTTGGCCAGAAAGCTTACATCTACCTCGTACCTATTATCTCTGCTGCTACCTCAATCTCCTCCCTTTTCTGGTAAATAGCGGCCAGAATGAACCCTGCTTTGAGGCGCGCAACACTGGGCTTGTCTCCAGCTTTGCGAGCATCGCGATCACAAATACAGGCATTCGCCAATCATCAATTACCAGCAATTTATCGCTGCGAAGCTACACAAACACCTTTTAGACGCGCTTTTACAACATCAAGATGTTTCAAACAAGAGGCCGAGGCTAGAGCTGAAGAGGATGCCCCAAGAAGGGATGAACTGAGCGAAAAGGCGCGCAAGAGAGATATGCGCAAGACCACTTCAGGTTCCAGTGCTCAAACGTTGGAGAACGATCGACCATGGCATAGAGTTGACCCATACTCGGAGCCAGGCGGTACTGATGTTGATGTCCCCGACAAAGAAATGAAGAAGGGTAAGCTGCACTACACGATGCGCGCGACGGGCAAACCCTAACATATACACAGGACGTCTTTTGACAACCCCGACGCGTCTGCTCAAGCTCATCCTTCCGATGCCCTTCCATCCAGAACAGGAACACGTCAACAGACCAGTGCAACAAGATGTCGAGGACAAGGGCGAAACAGTTGAGCCATTGGCTCTACTCGTCCATCCCCATCAGCCCCTCTCATACCTCGAGCGACTGATCCAAGCCGAAATCCCGCCAGTCCATTACAAGGGTCGCGAGAAGCTCCCCGATATCGTCTTTCGAGCAGAAGCAGATCAAGAAGAACAGCACGGAAAGAAAGACGACAAGAAGGACAAGAAGAAAAATAGCAACGGCAATGTTGCATCTTACTCTGGCCTTGGCCACGAAGGCCCTTCTCGCAAGGAAGCAAACTGGGTGCGCTGGAGTGGCAGTACCGAGATTGGAGACTTTATTCGAGACGCTGCTCGAGGACGAGAATTTGCGATTGACGTCGAGGGCTTCGATAAAGAGCTCCGAGTTGCCGTGCCCAGTTTCAGAGACCGAACTTACTACATGCGAATGGGACTGCGACGCATGTCACGCGACATCGATTCCATGTCAAAGGTCAAGAATGAATGCGACGCACTCGCTCACCAGGGAGCGCATCGACTAGCACAGGGAGGTTTTGCGGCTCTAGCTGGGTGGTGGGGAGTCGTTTACTATGTTACATTCCACACTCAATGGGGATGGGACTTGGTGGAGCCAGTAACATATCTCGCCGGCCTCTCAACCGTCATGGGTGCTTATCTCTGGTTCCTCTACATCAGCCGCGATCTCAGCTACAAGGCCGCCATGAAGGTCACTGTGTCAAAGCGACAAGCCGCTTTGTACCAGGAGCGCGGATTTGACCAGAGCAGATGGGAGCAGCTTGTGCATGATGCCAACGAGCTGCGACGAGAGATCAAGATTGTGGCTAGTGAGTATGATGTCGACTGGGATGAGAAAAAGGAATTGGGAGGTGAAGAAGTGAAGAAGGTCCTTGAGGAGGAGCAGAAGGGTCGCGACGGTACTAAGGTGACCGAGGGTAAAGACGACGACGAAGGCCCTGGATCTTCCAAAGAGGCCAAGAAGAAGCAGTAGACGAACGCCAAAGACGAGATAAAGACGTGAGTAAACGCAGCCGGCTTGTACACTAAACATCAGATCATGGCGAAGAATGACTTAGCATTGGTGGCTTAGACGATAAAAGGCGATGGTTTGTGGTGGCGGCGCGTTGAAGATGGATTGTGTTTTCTGCTTCAAATTGAACTGATTTCAGCAGCTCCCGATTTCGGCCTGGATCATGGAGGGACGCATAGCGATAGGCAACAAATGATTGACAGTACTGTATTGCTAGAACGGAAGATAATGACGCATAATTTGGCTACAATTAAGAAATCATGATGATTTAGTGAATCAACCACTTTGCGCTCGCTCATTTTCTGAGCCAGGATCAATGAAGTGGCCTACAAAACATTCCAGTCTATGGCGTGGGATGATATGATAACGTGGACTTATCATGACGTATAACAAATAGCGAGACATTCATGTTAATACTGTGCTTGGCCTGCTATCTTGGGCACAGTACAGTGCCTAATGTAGCTTGGACCTCAGAGCTAGAATCTAATATCCCACCACTTCAACCCACCAACAACCAACCACCCGATACACATAAACAGACGTCTCTCCACCACGGCATCCAACCATTGCTTTGGCGTTTGTCACGATCGCCTCGTCAAAGGTCAGCATGTTTCCAGAAGAGGCAGTCTTCTGGAACTCTTCTCGGCGTATTCCAGAAGCCGTACCCAAAGACCTCATCAGCTTCCCCTCTTCGAGCTCACATCCCGGCCCGTACTAGTTTGTTAAATACCCAGAGCCGATCCCCCGCAAAGCGACGACAACCGAACGGACCGCCCCCCGATTACGGAAAAGAAATAAGCTAGGCATAGCGAACCGTGCTGACGATGGCGCCCCAAGTTATTCGCTTGCCCGACGGCCAGACGTTTACTGTTACACCTGTCTTTGCTGGTCTGGGCTTCAAGAGCCACGAGCTCAACACGCATCATAATGCGTTTCCCGTCGGATGGACTGTTGTCCTGAATACCGAGAGCGATTCTTCATCGGAAGACGAAGACGATTCCTCTGAGAGGCAGGACGCAGAGAATAGCGAGAATGGCGTTGCTCTTGATGGCGATCGCAGCTCGAAGCGCCATTTCCACTCCTTCGCCAAACCCACCCTGCAGGGCGATAACCTCTTCATTTCGTCCATCGCGAACCCTTCGAGCTCCGAGTTCAAGCCCCCCGCGAGCCCCACCCGCCAGATTGCCATGATGCTATGGATCACACTCTACTGGTACTTTCACCAACCTGAGCCTGCGCCCCAAGTACCTGCTCAAGCAGCCGAGATGACTCCCCAGGCGGCCAAGCCGCGGGGTGAATGGAAGATCAATATCAAGCGGGATGGAGTGCTCCGAGGTCGTAACTTGATCCCCAAGCTTGAGCGCATGGGGCTTATTACCTCGGAGGGTAGTGCTGTTGGTACGAGCTTGGATGATAACGGCGACGAATGGTCCAATATGTTTGTGTCTAGGCGCATGTTTTGGCAGCTTCCTGGGCGACTATTCCTCTTCTCGCCGCAGCCTAACAGAGCTGGTTCAACATACGACTCGGTTCCTGGATCGCCCATTGGCAGTCGTCCCAATTCGCCGCTGCCAATTGAACCGCCGTCGCCTTTCCATAAGACGTTTCAGCGCCATTCTCCGCATTCATCTCTAAACCGTCTGGATCATGATCTTCCTGGTGCCCCGACGCCCACGAGCTACCCTGCCGGCCCTTTCTTTTCCAGCTCTCATCTTCCGACTTATTACCCACCGCCTCCGCTGCAATATATTTTTACGAATAATATCCGTCACCCTAAACGACCAAAGCCGCCGAGAATGGGTGAAATGTTTTACACGCGATTTGTCCCGAGTGTTGGCCAGTATCTTTCGTTCCGAGTTGCTTCCATTTCGCCCAGTCCTGTGCCCTATTTTGGCCCCGTTGGACCTAAGCCGCCTGAGCAGACTCACTTGACAACACTTAATGACACGGCTTTGCTACAGTTGTGGATGAAGAAGCCTCGTGTGAGTGCCTTCTGGGGCGAGTATGATAGCCAGTTTCTTACGAAATCTTTGAACCAACCCAACTCTTTCCCTGTCATTGGAATGTGGGATGGAGTACCGTTTGGATACTTTGAGATTTACTGGGTAAAAGAGGATATCCTGGGTCAACATATAGGCAGTGACGCGGCGGATTGGGACCGAGGCCTTCACGTTTTCATTGGAGAGGAATGGGCGAGAGGTCGAGTTCCCATCTGGTTGACAGGATTGGTTCATTGGTGCTTGACCTCGGATTACCGAACAACGAGTATATGCCTTGAGCCAAGAGTGGACAATGCGAGGTACGTTTTTTTCTTCGAGCATGGTTGTTCGCTACTGACAAAGAGTAGGTTCTTACAAGGCCTTGAATTTACTGGCTTTTCGCGTGAGAAGCAAGTTTCTTTCCCTCATAAGCAGTCTTGGCTTGTGCGTCTGCGTCGCGAGCAGTGGGAGGGACCGGCGCTTTAGGAGTTGATGCATGTTATGGGATGATATCTATTGAGAAGAGATGTGTGGAATATGTGGTGATGAGAAAATGAGAGATGACTTATGACGATGACGGAGAACCTGTTGGCTACTACGAATGCATGAGGCTTCCTTTGTGAGAACTGAACACGATGAACATACCCTGTCTGCCGTAAAAATTCTCGAGAACGTGAAGATGTAATTGCTACCATTAAGAGGCCTTGAGTAGTTGTTCGGCCTCTGAGACACTCGGGTGCTGTTGTACATGGGCTGGACAAAGCACTGTTCATTCCCAACTGAACAAAGCTGTGTTCCCTTTCAACCTTCGAGTATGGATCTGGATTGATCTGGCAAATCTACTTTTAACATAAGAACAAAATATCCCTTTCAGGCCTTGAGGCCTCGCCATATTCCCATCAATTATTCACTCTACAATGCACTAACATACATGATCTCACCAACACCAACATCAGGACTCTTCGACAAAACAACAACATAACGACTCAATCGACACCAGGTAAGATGTGCCAACCCAAAACTCCCAGAACAATCATTAACGAAATGAATCCTTCGTCCGCCAATCCTTTCTCCGTGGGCACCTCGCTCCAGCCTTCAACCCGCCATCAAAGACATGTCCACGCTGCTCCCACCAGTTTACCAGCGCCGCAACAATGTGTCTCCCCTGTCGCAAGACCGCCTACACAGAATTGGTCGACACTACGCGGGACACGTTCCTGGACAACTGCGAATGCTGCAAAGAGACGACGCTACATCTCGGGCCGGGATGGTGCGTGTCGTGCTATACTGCATCGGATAATGTGTTTCCACTATACTGTGAGGAATGCGTCGCGTGTAGGGATGTACCGGTTTGTGTGAGGGATGATAAAGGAGGATTGGTGGATATGCTCAAGGTGAGGACTTTGTGGTGTGTTGTTTGTCAGGGCGTGGCGGAGTCGTGGGCTAGAATGGATAGTTGACTTAATCTAGGCGAGATGAGAAGGTCTTCAGAAGGACTTTCTTTGTTTCGTCGCGATACAATAAACAGATTGACTAACTTCATCTGGCTTTTCGGATCATGGGGCGGAATATAGCTTTGTCCGCTGATGTGATAAGTATTCTGAATCGCGGGTATTGCTGGTTGGGGATGGCCTCACGTCAGATACCGGCGCTCTAGAGGTAAGCACTAGATCCTGCTAGCTAGCATAACCGAGCCTTTATAACAAGATCACGTCTCTGATCAAACAATTTTTAAATCCTTCACCTTCCATAATAAAGAATTACCGTTCGTGAACATGACATCCTCACTCTCCGGACTCGATTCGCTTCAATGCGAGTTTGTGGTTCCTGACGCTAGTACCCTGCAACCTGTCTCCCGATGGTCAGACACACAGATCGGTCGTCCTGCTCTGGTAGTCACTCCAAAGACCGAGCAAGATATACAAGAAGCTATCCGTATTGCGAAAGACAACAAACTTACAGTTGTTGTTGCTGGCGGAGGCCATGGGACATTTGTCAGAGTGCGATCATCCACACTGTACCTGGATTTGAAGAACTTCAACACGATTGATCTCAACAAGGAAAAGGGAACGGTGCGAGTGGGCGGCGCTGCTCTCTCAGGTGATGTCTTGAAGATTTTGACGGCGGAGGGTTACTATACTCTTATTCCTAACTCCAATGCCGTGGGCTTTGTGGGTTGTGTACTTGGAGGTGGAAACACGGCTCTTGTTGGCCTTCATGGGTGGATGGTCGACAATGTTGTTTCGTTCCGCATAGTCACTGCCGAAGGTGATATTATCGACGTCAGCCCTTCATCAAAGGGTAGCGAATTGGCCCTCTTCAATGCTCTCTGTGGTGCAGGTCAGGGACTGGGCGTCATCACAGAGATGACAACTTCGGCATACCCCATCTCAGGCCTCAACCTGGAGGAAGACAAGATCTGGACGCGCACACTTATATTCCCTGGTTCAGCTATTGAAGTTGCAGCCCAGACTTTCCTGGATCTAAGCCACCCCTCGCCGGAGGGGTACATCAGCATAGTATACATGCGCAGCCCACCTGGAACACCGGCCGCGGGAGCCCCAGTCATCGCTATCGGTTACATGTTCTTTGGTCCCGCTAAGAAAGCCGAGGAAGAGGCCGCGCTACTGTTCAAGGACGACATAGTCGGAAAAGCCGTCATGGCGAAATCGGAGCTGCTGCCAATGGCTAATATAAGTTCCAAGAACGACCCGTATAACTACCATGGCGGACACAAAGCCATAGCCTCATGTCGCCTAACCAAGATGGATACCAGAGCTATGAAGGCTGGCTTCAACAAATGGGTAGCCGCAACTCAGGAGTATCCGGACTCTCAAAAAACTGCTCTGGTAACGTCGGCTTTCAACACCACCAAGAGTGAAGGACTTGGCGAGGGCATGTTCGTAAACAGCAGGGATAGACCTCTTCACGTTTTCATGGCGCCTATTTGCGACAAAGAGGATACAATGGTCGCTTTTAGGGAGGCCATGGATGAGACTATGGCTGAGTATAGGAAGAGCGATGAGGGGGCGGTACCGAGAAGTTTTACGAACAATTTGAGGTTCGAGACGGATCTACATGAGATGCTTGATGAGGAGAAGTTAGAGGAGTTGAGAGAGGTGAAGAGGACTTGGGATGCTGAGGGAGTGTTTTGGTCACCTTACAGCAAGTCTGGTTGAGTATCAAGACCGAGGCGTGGCTATGTTATTGGTGATGCCTCAATACACTGGTCATATGAAACCGTTGATAGGCCAGTATAGAATACGGATGGAGCTTTCTCAGCTCACTCTTCGCCATATTAATGCGTCTAAGGCCATGAACAACTCTCCTAAAGCTCAGAGTTCGCATCTGAAATGGTGTTCAATCTGAAAGCCATTAGGTACTATCGTAAACAGCATTACTACTGGACTAGAATACTACTAACAAGTCACTGTACCCATGTTTGTTCGGCCGTCACAAGAGAACGAGGATTATGCTAACTGAAAGAAGAGAGGGTCGTATCATATGAGATAATCTTACACTCTGCACACTATCGCTGGGATGATTCTTCTCGTTGGTCTTCAATCTACAGGTCTCGGGGTAGGAGCAAGCGGATAGAACAGCCCATCAAAATGGAAGAACCCATCTGTGACATGCTCCAAGTCCAAGTCATCATGATTCATTTCCCTGGATACCTGAATACGCCATGTGGTAAAGGGGCCAATTAAGGCATACTCAGAATTTGTCTTTTCACCGATATCCGCGTCGATTGTCTCCTCCTCTTTCCCGGGGACAAAGGACGCCGGCTCAGAGGCAAGGGATGGAGGATACTTGAAGTGCATGTAGATCTGGTCGTGTAGAAACGTGTGTTGGGCTCTGGATGTGCTGAGCATTGTTTCACGACTGAGATGCGTGACAGCGACGAGGATACGGGGCCCAACATTGCCTTTCTTCTGGTTTTTCTCACCCGCATCCTTGAATGAAGGGTCATTGTCCTCTTTGGACTGCTCAGCCTGCTTGTCTGCGGATGCCTTGACAAAGGCGCCCTGAAGAAAGAATCGCGCCTTGGTCAGTCGAACGGACTCTCCTTTGCTGCCGTCCAGCTAAAAACCGGCGGAATTGTAATAAACGTTTCTCGAGTGGTTATCAACTGCTTCAACGCAGCTTTGTCTAGATGAACCCGTATTCCGTTGAAGCTCGAGGGTTTGATCTCCAGATTCTCGACCGCCTTGCCGTATGCTGCAAGCAAGTCTGTCGATATCCGTGAGAGTGGCGTGCGTCATGTTGGAGGCTGGGTTATTGTCGAGCCCTGATTTGACGACGGGCGTGTCGTCGAGTGTCCAGAAGCGCAGCGCACGCTCTGTCAAGTACAGATTCCCCATTGTAGTTCATAGCGTGCGGTTATAGGTCCTTTCCACGAAGAGTGCCACCGCTGGTAGATCCGGGTCTCGCACATTGTGCACCCACCACAGTCGGTTGTGAAGAGTGACAAGCTGAATGCGTGCATCTTCTCAACGATCTTGGAAGTAGTTTATCTTGGCCAGATGAAGGAGCATAGCACACTGGTACGGGTGAGCAATGGGAAGCAACAGCTTTCGAGTCGCTTCAGACAACATGTTCTGAAAGTGAAGATTCAGTTTGCCATTCTGGCCAGCCGTTCCATTGGATCCTCGACTTTGCGTCCCCTGTCCACCGGCACCACCAAACCCGTCACGAGTGTGCTAGGAGCGAACAAGCTGCGTGCAAAGACGCTCAAGGCGCGCCGAGTACCTGTGTGTCGTTGACGGGGAGCTTCAGCTTGGAGTCTATAATACCCCTCGCAACGAAGATGGCCTGTTGTAAAGGAGTGCCTAGAACAGTGGTGATGACGCCTCCTGCTTGGCCATTGCCGCCAGACCCCCCGGAAGCTTGTTTAGAGATGATACCGTGGGATCCCTCTGCGCTTCTTCCGCCTTTGGATCGGAACCTCAAGTGCTTTATCTCTTTAAATGTCATAGATTCAGCGTGAAAAGTGAGATTATGTGCCGGTGTCGCCTGCGTTAAAGCTGCTACATCACCACCAGCGTCCTTGGGTGGTGTTGATCCATCCTCGCCAGGGACGTCAACAACGACGCTGGCCTGGCCTTCGGGGACGGTCAATGTGAAATGGTTAGTGTAGAGCGACAAATTTGAGTTAAAGCCGAAACTCTTGGACACCGAAACTGTCTCGACATAGATGGTGCCGCCATTAGGAAACGGCTCTTCTGCCAAATCCTGTATCCCGATGGACTGCTCAGCCATCAGGAACCTAGCAAAGTCACCAACGAGTTCGTGCGGAACTAATTGGATAGTACAATGCAACAGAGGGCTGATAGCCGGTTTAGAATGGACGTTACGTAGAACATTGCCAATGACCCTGCTGTTAAGCAGGAGATCAACAGATTCGAGAAGTCTAAGAATAAGTTCCCTGAATGTAGCTTCAAAGTCGAAGGCAGGAAACAATAGTAAATAACTCAGTTCTCTATTTTATCTAGCATGAATTCATGAAGATCTACCCTGTGTTTTCTTTTGGCTTTCTGACCTGTCTGTCTTTGTTGGAAGTAATAAGAATCGTTGATCCAAGTTTAGGCTTACCCTCCATGTTATAGATGTTGAAACTGGGCTAATATGTTACAAAATACTTTTACTTGTCCTTAATGCTAAGAATGCTGGAACTACGTAGATTGAGAGATAGGCAGATACATAACATCCAGACAACATACTGACCCTCAAGATGCGAGAACAACTGTGGTTCACACTGCCGTGAAGTCGAGTATCCTCGGAGACCTTATTGATTTAAAGCACAGCTCTTTATTTCAAGATTGAGTTTTTATATCGTTCAATTGAAGACTCGCATTTTCAAAGCAGGGCAGCATGATAATAATGGCATTATGATAGTGATTGGCGTTTGTCTTGATCTGCCTAAGGCATGTAAGCCCAGCTGCGGCTTCTGATTGGCCTCGTATTCCGTATTTCGTGTCACGTATGAGTAAGCATGAAACAGATCCCTGCATATCCTGCCTGAATATAATCCCGAGAGTAGTCAACCACAACCATTCCTCTTGCAGAATTTCTTTCTACCGTTCCAAAAGCTAAACGCGATGCCCAATATGCCGATTCAATCAGCAGTGCGAAATCGACTATCACAGCCATGTAGGCGTTATTTTGGATCGAGCACGCATACACAACAAACCTTTCGCTTGTCAGATGGCCGGACACTGGGATTCGCCGAATATGGAAAACCGGATGGAAAGCCTGTGCTTTACTTTCATGGATTTCCCTCATCCAGACTTGAAGCTCAATTAGCTCATGACATGGCCCGACGCTGCGATATCCGCCTTGTTGCAATCGACAGGCCGGGGTTTGGATTATCTACGCCCAAGCCCGGTTATCAGATCTTGGACTGGCCTACCGATGTTATGGAATTCGCCCACGCCAGCAATCTTGCCCGATTCTCCATTTTAGGCCTCTCTGGAGGCGGACCTTATGCTCTGGCTTGCGCCTATGCTTTGCCAAAGGGTATGCTTAGTGGTGTCGGGCTCTTCGCAACTGCACCACACTGGGCTGCTGGCGCGCATCACATGCACCGTTACCGTCGGGTACTGGGCACTTGTACGAGATATTTTCCATCAGTGGTTGGGGTGGGGTTGTTGGTGCTTAGTCGATTCTTGAAGTGGCTGGTTATGACTGGCCCTGTCACCAGAAGAATTGGCAAACGGCTAAAAAAGCAGGATGAAGGCAAGGATCAGGGGACTGCAACGACGAAATCTCATTCTCAACGAGTGACCGACTTGATGAGAATTCTTATCGACGAACCATTCCGCCAAGGAGCCGGTGGAACTGTACAGGAAGCGAGGCTGCTTTCCTCTCGAGACTGGGGGTTTCAACTTGAAGAGGTCAAGTATGACAAGATTGAGATTTTTCACGGGCAGGAAGATGCAGATGCGCCTATTACTATGATTCGGTACATGGCACAACGACTACCTCATTGTGAGCTTCATGAGTTTGTAGGTTATACTCATTACAATATGTTCAGGCAGCTTGAACTAGCATTGTACAGCTTGGCTGAGAAGGCATGAGTGCTCGAGCTCAACGATCGATAGGGAGATGGGAGGCAGGTGGGAAAGCGAACTGAAAACATGTAGAGAGGAGTGGGATATCTAGATATTGTACAATAAGGTTTCTGTAGAACAACTGTCCGCTCAACTAATTCATCATGTTGGTGACAACACGCTTCCTTCCCTCACTTTGATTTCACCTCTTGAAAGGAGACTTTGTGCCCATGAAATCTCCGAGGTTGCGTATAGGTGAGTTTTTGACTTTGGGCTACAGCATTGACACATCATGCTCACACCCGGCCTTCCAATATTGTTTGTTGCTGCAATCTGAACCTTGGGCTGTGGAGCCTGCAGTACGACCGCTTCATCTGCCCCGAGCATTCGCTCTTCAATCATGTTCTGGCCGTCGGTCGCTTTGGCTATAGCTTCTCCAGCCATGATGGCCAGTACTGGAAGACCTCTCATTAGAGGCGGCAGACCTCCTTGGATGTTGGATAACCTGGCTAGTTTGGAAACTTCGGTTCCTAAAGTCTGTGATGTTTTGTTTGACGACATGATGATTGAGGGGAGTTGTGGTGAGGGTGACTGGTGGTTGATATGGGGAAGGTAGTTTCAAAAGCCCCTTGAGAGGTATTAGGGCGGTATATGTAGGAGAATGGCAGTGCAAAGAGAACCTTCTGGATTGACCAAGGATATATAGGCTTGATAGATAAACGACCTTAGTGTCATTCCAGCAAAGAATATTGGTCCCTCGATCTGACACTTATTTCGAGGCCCCTGCACAATCATGGCATAGCCCCCAGCTCATTGGACATCCTTTAATCCTTCGCCCTCCGCCTTCGATACGGAATACGCAACCAATCAACGATCGCTGTTCGAATGCCTCGCAAGCATGAGGCTTGCACTGAGAATACGTCTGCAAGTGTATAATCTCACACTAACAATTAGCCAAGCTTGTGTTTATTTAATTGAATTTTCATTGAGCTTTTATATAACTACCTGTATTAATGCGCCTTAAGATCAACCACAAGCTTTCCTCCGCTAATCTCTCCTTTTCTCATTCTATCCAAACCCTTGTTCACGCTATGCAGACCATCCTCGACGTCAATAATCCTTGGAGGCACAAGCGACCGGCTTGATAATAGCCTCTCCAGCCAACTTGAAAGCGCCTCACCAACTTCTGGTACCTCATGGTACAACTTAAAGGGAATGGTGTGGAAGATGACGCCTGCTGAATGTCCCGTCTTAGGAAGTCCGCTCATACCGACGAGGTGAGCGGGTACTGAGGGCTCGGCGGGTGGTGTACTGGGTGGTGATGTTACCTGGGCTGTGTTTCGGTGAAGTTCTTCAGGACCGAGGGCGCGCAGTAGGATCTCTGCGGTATCTTTACCACGGGTGTCAATACCGAAGCGTAGTTTGCCCTTTGTATTAGCGCGAATAATAGCGACAGCTCGTTCAGGGTCGTGGCTGTCGACAAGCAGATCCGGGCGAAGGACCGGGTTTTCTGAGATGCGGATGCCATGCTTGGCGTTGTCGACGACGAGAGCTACCTTGAGACCAACCAGACGAGCGAGTTGAACGGTGAGAACAGCTGATGTAGATGAGCCACCCCAAATGGCGATCCAATCTCCAGGCTTGGCGCCCTCGTTTGGTAAGATGCTGTTTAGACACTCCCCGCGGATATCCTCAGGTAGCGACTCTTCTGGAATTTCTCTCACAAGGCTGAGAATATTGGGACCGTCTTGGGCATAAGTAAAGTCAACGCCGAGGCAGATTCCCAGCGATAGTGCAGCGGCAACGTAGGCGACTCCCAGCGTGGCACCCTCTTTGATGCTGATCTCTTTTGGAATTCTCACAACGTTGAAGTCGGCAGCGACGACATATTGTTGGTAAGTGGCCTTGCGCAGATCTCGGTAGTCGGTTGAGATGACAATGACCTTGTCGCCATTTTTGATTCTTGACTGGGTTTGGGGAGCGCGGACTACTGTGCCTGCGGCTTCACGGCCGGAGATGTAGGGTAGCTCGGGAATGGCAAAGCCGTAATCACTTTAAGTAGATGTTAATGGCAAGTCCAGAGATCCATAAAGTGATTAAACTCACGGTGACTTCCAGTCGATGGGGTTCAGTCCGATAGTGTTGGTGCGTACCAATAGCTCGTGGTCGTGTTGTGTGTCGGGAATAGCATAGCCGCTAGTGACTTCGTATGGCTGTCGCAAACCGTGTAATAGAAGAACAGTTTGTGAAGATGGTATAGGGTGGTGCACTTCAGAGTCGTCTATTTGGTCTTGTGCTGATAGATCGGCGGGCGGTGTGTATCGAGGCTGAGAGGATGATGTAGGCTGAGACACGGGATGTTCTTGTGACGACTCTGTTACAAATGACAGTGGTATCCGCGCACCAAAGGCGGGCTCTTCGGAGAGGGAGAGAAAAGCGTTGCCCGCGCTCATTGTGCTTATGTGATTGGGTGTGGTGATGCGAGATACTGGGCTGGGCTAGGCTAGACGTCTAAGTCAAGTGGTCGAATTGACTTTTGATGTAAACAAACAACAGCCCTTTTGACATATGCAAAGAAAAAATTCAAGGGTTTACGAGGGGCATCGAACCTTTTCAATGGATCTACCTAGCACATCGGACAAAACACGTAAGTCCATGTCTGCAACGGATGTAAGTAACCTAAGAGAGTCTTGGGATCTATTGGCGGATGGCGTCATGTTGGACTCTGTCGAATCACACCCAAATAACTTATCCCATGCCCGCAATTCTTCCAATGACGTGACGAGATTTGTTAGAAACGTCGCATTTGCTTGTGTTTTGTTAACGACCGGTGTCGGGGTGAGATCCCCACACGGGGCGATGGTGTTATTTGGTCTATCAATCACTCAACTCCAAGGATGTCAAATGCCAGATTTGGGTCTAGCACCAACCGATTCTTGGCAAATTTTGCAGTTAAAACATGCTGTAGTTTTCTGATTGGAGCTAATTGAAGGATTTGTTGCTTTTTAGTTACCATTCTTAGATGGCCGGGCATGTCCCGGTTCCATATTTGACAAGCCGGAAGGAGGATGGAGTGTATAAGTCTAGATCTGATTATCAATAGCTTCAAATAAAACGTCCGCTTAATTGAGCATTTCTAGATCTGATCGTGATATGAGTTGAAATGTGCCAGTAACCCGACCCGAATTCCCCCACGATATTCGGACGTACAACGTCTCCTCCGGTATCAACCCCGCGACTCAACATAACTTTGCCGACATACCAGCAAGGATATCGTATCAAACGTGATTTGTTGCGGGGAATATCCATCTCTTTCGTCTCGTGGGCTACCCTCGGCTATAAAAAATCCAGATGATCCGGGTTCGTCGATGGTGCAACACCCCTATCAGAATCACGCAATCCCTGGTTCCTTATCGCAGCCTCTCATTCTTTATCCTCCGTAATAGCTGTGGGTAAAGTTGCTGTCGATTTGTAATCTAACGGCATAGCTATCGAGCATTCAAGACTCTTTCACGCTTGTGTGATCGGCCTGGTTCCGATGACCGTGTTTGGGGAATTTTCAAGCGCTGGTCCTTGTCAGCCTGATTAGCCGCATCTATGATTCCAGGTATTTCATTGGTTTCAAGAATACCAAGTGCTACTAAAAGACTTGAACCTATCGAATTCTTCACATCTCGGCTCCGAAGCCCGGATAAGTGACAAACTGACAGTCTATGGGTTTTCATCAACCTCTTCATGATCCATTCGATCGATCTCGATACCTGCCAAGCTGGACGCCATCGATTATGGATGTCTAATTGAACTCTCAATAGTTTGTTTCATGTTCTGAATAGTTCGATCTTCTGTACCTTATAGATCGAGCATCATCATCATTATTCCCCGGCTTGCCTTGGCCTTTTCGCATAATCGCTTCTTTTACGCCAAGCTGTATAATGATGATCCTATAATACGACTGCTTCACCACTATCGCAACCATAGGAAAACTACCTTTTTATAGCAATAGTGCATGTACTGTATACTGACTTGTTTTAGATAATGGAATAGCAAAAATATTATTTAATTGTTTCTAAAAAGGCTGAAATGGCAAAGCGAGTCGGCAAACATTTCAAAGAGCCTCTATATATAACAAACTTAGCTCTATTACTCATACAGTCTGGGAAGACTATTTGGAGTGTGATGATATTTTCCAATTGAAGATCGTCCTGAGATTGAATTATTCCAAGGAGCCAAAGCGGGTGTAAGCTACATCATAAACTTGCTTACTATCTCATTGGATTGTACCTGCAGTGGTCAATTTGCCATAGCTCTTAAGTAGTTAATACACCCTCACAGTCCCCACTTGAACTTGTGCTAATATGGTGATGAAACATGACAAGACAACTCTTCACGTTCTGCTCTTATACATGCTTTGATTTACCATTCCCATATCTTGTAAACCCAACAACATATCGGATCATACCCGATAGGCAACCGAAAAGTATTTCACAACTGCACTTGTTTGGTCATAACTTAGAATGAAATTTAAGGCCAATGAGATTAAATCAACTAGAAGATGTAACATTTTAATTTTAAGCATAATTAACTACTATTTTATATATCCACCCAGCTTTACTGAACGTGGGGCTTGATAAGCTCCTTGATCTGCTCCTCAGTCACACCCTTAATGCCAAGCAGCTCATTGTCAAGCTTGGGGAACTTGGGCACACTTGAAGCGTCAAAGATAGCTCGGTAGAGGTAAGCGGCAAGAGTTGGCCAGTCGAAGATGCCCTTGGCAACATTGGCATCAGACTGAGCAACCACATCGTCAACCTTGGCCTGCTTAATAGTCCACTCCTTGTTGGGGTTGACCTCCTTGGCGAGAGCGAGGAGCTTGTTCTGTGTAAGGACGGTGTCCTGGATATAAACGATGCGGTCCTGTGTCTCTTCGGGGTGGGTCAGGACACCGACGACACCGTCACCAACACTGTCGAGGGTGGTAGTGCTGAACTCGACATCACCACCGTCCCAGAGAGTAGCCTCAGACTTCTTAAAGTCCAAGAACAAAGCGTGGCTCAGGCCCCAGTCGAGGAAGGCAGAGTTATAGACGAAAGTGTAGCTGATCTTGCCCTCATTGGCTAGGGCGATAAGCTTGTCCTCAATAATAACCTTGGTTCTGAAGACGGGCAGGTTGCGAACACTGGGGATAACGAGGTTGGAGCCAAACTCGGAAGGGAGGAAGCGCTTGACACCAGCTGCGATGGCAGCATCGATGAGGAGAGACTGGCTAGGGATGGCAAGGCTGCCGATGGTTGAGACAACGGCTTCTTGGCCCTGGAGAGCGGCGGTGAGGGAGTCGAGGGAGTCGTAGTCAACCTCAATGACCTTAACACCCTGGGGGAAAGTAGACTTTGAGCCGGCGCGGGTAAGAACTGTGAGGTTGAACTTGTTGGAGTCGACAAGGTGCTTAAAGACAGTACTACCGAGATCGCCAGCGGCGCCAGCAACAGCAACGTTCTTGTAGGCAGACATTATGAATATGTTGGATGTGAGTGTTGGATTCGAAATATTGTAGTAGTTGATGGTTGTTTGAGTAACTGATTGAGTGATGGATTAGATCGAGAATTGGATTGAGAGATAGTTGTATATATAGCTATCAAGAGGCTTGTTGATTTTGAATCATCTAGTACATATTTGGCGCCATTTTCAATGCTTGATCATACCATTCTTGGGCGGATAGACACAATTCACACAACATCCGCTTAGATAACATTGAATGATTAACTAATTGCCACAAGGGATCCCCAGGTCCAAGTGGATCCAATCCGAAACTGCGCTGCATTACAATAGCAATGCATTCCTCCCGGTGAATTCTAGACTCGCTAAACTGTTCCCAGCCACTTTAGAATATCAATCAGGAGTAAAAATGCCTATGATCGCACAGCTACGGCAGTTGAAAACTCTAAATCGCCAATTGGCTGTGCCTGCGGCGGTCTGAGCTTCTCGATTACATACAGCACCTTAGGTAAACTAGTATGTGTCGTACAAGAGTCAAGAAAAGCAAATTGGGATGCTGGATGTGGGATGGCCGAGTGGGATGGGATGACCGAGTGGGATCCACGGTAACTATTTGCGGAGTAAACCAGAACTTTATTTCTAGATAATAACTCGTGAATGGCTCAAGACACGCCCAGTAATCAAACCTCCCCAGTTTAATCCCACCGGCGATCCCGAGCTGAAATATCCCACTTCTATGCCGGTCATCCCACTCACGATTACCAAGTCAGGACTTGAATCTGGTTGATATGCGAGTCCTACGTAACAGTGCAGCCGTTTTCGACATGCAATTGTTTACATGCCAAACTGTTCCATCCGTGGAGCCTTTATGATTAATTCACTGGTTCAATCCCACTCGGTGTTGGCTCTTATCGTTGAGAAAGACCAACTAGATACCCACCATGGAGTTATCCCATGAGATGCTTACTGCTAATAGGTGAGTTCGCCAAATCTTGTAGCGGTCTGGGGGTGGGATCACCGAGACCCTCATGTAAGTAAGTGGCATATGCGGCTCTGACTAACAGTTTGCTAGGCCTTCACTCGACAGTGTAGAACCGCCTACTTCACGCCATATATGTCACTGTGGGAAGAGTTTCATCAGAAAGGAACATCTTCGGCGACATCAGGCTACCCATGGCGAACGCAATTTCGTTTGTCCCGTTTGTCAGCGGTCGTTTACAAGAAAGTTAGTTCAGATCCCTAAGTTCTGTGGTGTGTCAAAATGCTGACACTTTCAAGTGATCTTCTTCGTCGTCACTTAACACGGCATGACATGCCTTCGGCCCCTGATCCGAGAAGAGGAAGGGCCTGCGATGCGTGTCATGCGAACAAAACCAAGTGTGATGGAGGCACCAAGTGTACTCTCTGTATCAAGAGAGGTATCAACTGCACATACAATCATGCATCCAAGAGCAGCAGTGGTAGCAAGAGTCCAAGTGATGACGCACCAGATTCCAGAAATGTGCCACATTCTGCAGCACAGAATCGTCAACACCAAGAGACTATCACAGCTATGGCGAATCTAACACCAGGAACTCCACAACTTTCACCAAATGATGAAGTCAAAGCCGGCTTGAAACGCATCGCCAATCACCTAAGGTCCGGTGAGATATCCATCGGCGAAGATCTTCCTATACCTCCTCTGGATCAGGGCTGGATAGAGGCAAATTCAAAGGAATACTTCGGGCGCTTCCACAATACCTGGCCTATTCTCCACGCACCATCCTACTTCCCATTGGATGCTTCTCTGATTGTTACTGTTTCTGTGGCCATGATAAGCTGTTGGCTTAAAAGCCCGGATGAATTTGGCGAGGTGGTGATGCAAGTCCACGAAGCTTTGATGGATAAGTTCTCTGAGTGGATTGTAAGTTCTCACCAGTTGATCTTGTATCATAATACTAACAAAGAGCACAGTCAAACCCAACGTCTAGACACGAACTAGATGAACCTTGGCCGATACAAACATATCAAGCCATAGTTCTCAATATCATATTTACATTCTATCATGGGGTTCGTACGATCTCGCCCCAGAATAACTCACCTACTGACTCTGATGATAGAACGAGAGGTTGGTGGCGAAAGCGTCACTATTACGAGGTACATTCTTGGTAGCCCTAAGAGAATTGGATTTCTTCAACAGCGATAGCGCGGCACATGAGCAGCGGGTTCATTATCCGGGAACTTTTGTCCCTTGGTTGATGACTGTTCGTGATAGATGGAAGCGGTGAGTATTCTTAGTATCTTTTCAGCCGCACGAGACTGACATGCCAGACTTATTATCGCTTTGTTCAAGATGGATATCTACCTCTCACTAGCCCGTTTTCAACCTCCCACAATGTTTAGAGAGGAGATTGATCTGACGATGCCAGCAACTTACACATTATGGAACGCCTTTGGTTTGAACATATTCTTCAAACGGATTACACTGGAACCCACCGATCGATCAAATTTCAAGCTTTCTGAGGTAATAGCCAACCCAAACACACCAGCAAAACCGCTTTTGTTATTTGAGGATATCCATCTAGCTCTCTGTGGATTGCTTCCTGCGATATGGAATCATAATCAGATCGTCCGTCGGACAGCAGAGGCTGGGAGACCCACCCATAACTCGATATCGTCTTTGGCCTGGCAGTTGGAGACGTGGAAAGCCGACGTAGATCGGTTAAGTCACCAGTGCTACCAAAGTTTTCACTCGGTCGATGCTGAGGAATTTCCCTTGACCGCGTATATCGGAGACTATGACGAAGAACCGCCGAGAGGGAAAGCCTTGGCAATGGCTAACATTAAATGTCTTGCTTCGGACTGTATGATGACGTATCATCTTCAAGGGCTTCAGCTATATGCTGATACGCGCATCATTAACACGGTCGCCATGACATCGACCCTTTCATCAGATCAAAAGTCCCATGCTCGTCTTAGGATGCAGAAGCATCATGCTCAGTTAAATAACTGGGCCAAGTCTTCTGAGAGCAGACGAGCTTTGCTACATGCCCTCGCAGTTCTTCGCGAATGTGAGACGGATCTTGAAGCAAATGAGCCACAAACACAGTCAGTCGATCCTATAGCTTATCTAGCCATCTCGATGAGTGCGCTTGTAGTTTGGGCATGGCTTCTCTTCTCAGAAGCAGCGTGCTCGTGCGTTCCGAGTTTGAATCATATCGACATTGGCGTAGATCCACCAAATCTGCAAAGCACGGCAAGGCTGGAGACGTGGATACAGGCGGACGGCACTGCGGCGGTTCATAGTATACCGCTTTGTAGATGTGTAGCGAGTGGATGGATGGCGAGGTTCAATGCTTTACTTCCTCAAGGAAGTAGAAGATGGGAATTGAGCGATGGTGTGGCTCCGATTCTTAACGCTCTAAGCGCTGGTAGCTAGAGCAATAGTGATACCCTCGATTTGTATACTTAGACGGCGTTACATTGGATTGTGAAAAATCTTAAATTGTACAAAGTATTTCAAGACCTCATGTTTAGCCTGGTCATTGTATACGTGAGACTGGCACATCCATGCAGATATGTGCTCTGGAAATAAAGGGGACAGCCGTGGATTCTTTGCATAACGGTTCCCCCATGAGTGGCTCGTATAGTCACAATGATCATTTGAAATTTAGCAAATGAAAACTATTTTGGGCTAATTTAGACAGTAAGCACTTGTATGCGCCAAGGTGTTCAGTTTCTTGACATTTGTCAGCTCGAGTCAAATATGGTCCGAAAGGCGTGGTTATGACGTTGAGAACAACACGTTGCAGGGCATCCCACCATACCGGGGATAGTGGTTATTTGTATAAAGGATCATGGCGGTAGCTTCGACAATGGGCAAGTCAATCAAAAATCCTTATAATTCTTTAACATACCTTTAGACCAGTCATGGGTTCCACTACTCAATCCTCCGATATGCCCAACTTGACTCTTTACCGGCTTAACGGATCTTGCGCCATTGTCCCTCACGCGATTTTACGCCATTTCAAGATACCTTTCAACGCCGTTCGACTCAAGTTCGGTCCAGATGGTGTCGAAGCAGCAGATGGAAGCTTCACACATGCTCAATACCGCTCTATTCACCCCAAAGGCCGGGTGCCCGCCTTGGCAGTTGACAATGAGATAATCACTGAGATGCCAGCCGTGATCAACTATATCTCTTCTTTGATTCCAAATGAGAATCTACTTGGAGCTAGTGCACTTGAGCGGGCGAAAGTGACGGAATGGCTAGCCTTTCTGTCCGGTACACTCCATGCTCTTGGCCTCGGAGCCTTTAGACGCCCAAATTGGTTTAGCGATGACACAGGCGCGCACGATGGGATTCGTGCCAAAGGAAAGGAGACCGCCGTTGAATCATATAAAAGAATTGAGAAAGGTCTTAAAGGTCGGGAATTCGCTGTTGGACAGACGTTGACAGCTGTGGACTTTAATCTCTATATCTTTGCGCGCTGGGCAGAAGACGTTGATATTGATCTGAAAACAGAATGTCCTGCTTTTTACGAACATTCTCGGAGGACTGAAAAGTTGAAGGGTTTCCAAGAGGCTGTTGAGAATGAGGAGCTTAAGTTTGCTTTTGTTTGAAGAAGATACTGGCAAACTACATGGTCAAGCAACCTGTTTGAAAGCATTCACATTCATGAGATGAGATGAAATCGAGTAAACGCCGGGCCATATGCTTCGCTTGAAAAGAATGAATTCAGTAAAAGCAATCTATATGAATAATCAGGCTAAAGTCTATCTAATCACACACCCACGCCTAGAAATCTGATCTATGCTAAAAGAGTCCCTTCGCATGACGCCTTCGATGCTTCTTGAGAAACGCCAATGCCGTCGAGTTGTTGATATACATGTTCATCTTTAGTAACCCTCCACACCACGAGAGCTTGTCACCAGGACAGATTAAGTTACAGTCCGACATGGAAACATTTTTGCCTGGGCTGATATTAGGCAGGAGACCTTGCCAGTTGACAGTGTTGCCGCAAAAGCAATCGCGACCATTCTCGATACCAGCGTACTTGTACATCCAGCACTTCTGTAGGCATGTATCAACAGTCATGGAGCTGGCGTCGCTCGCGACCAAGTTGGGAAGTAGGCGGCCGAGAAAAGGCTCCTGAACGCATGAGTAGCTGGTGAAGTTCCTATTACCCAGGTCAACCGCAGGCGTTGCAGACTTGCCACCAGCCTTGTATAGCTGAAGCCTGAGAGTTCCACCGCAGTAGTCGGTATTGTCTCCGGAACACGTAGCAGAACAGTCTTTCTGGTTGGGGGCTTGGTAGCTTCCAAAGTTCAGCTGGTTACCACAGTAACACTCGCGACCATTCTCGGTTCCAAAGTAGTTGAAGTTACTGCAGTAGGCGGCGCAGCTCTCGAGAGTCATGTCGTCACTAGCGTAAGCCTTGGAATTGAGAGCACGGATAAGGAATCCCTCGGTCCAGCAACCCTGGAAATTCCAGGTTCCAACCGTATCTGAGATTGATGGGCCTGTAGCGACTGGCTTCGAACTAGTGGTCGAACTTGTTGTACTGGTCGTGCTTGTAATCTTTGTAGTGCTTGTTGAGCTAGTTGAACTTGTGATGCTCGTTGTGCTAGAAGTCGAAGACTTTGAGGTTGTAGTAATGCTGCTGCTAGTGGGCGAGGTGCTGGAACTTGAGGTTGTAAAGCTGGTAGTAGAGACAGTGGTGCTGGAAGAGCTTGCACGAGAGGTTGTGGTTGACGAGGCTGTAGTCGACGATGAGGTAGTCGATGATGAAGTAGTTAAAGATGCCGTTGAGGAAGACAACGTAGATGAAGTGGTAGAAGTAGGGCGAGACGTAGTAGTGGAAGACGTTGTGGAGGAAGATTGAACGCCAGCTACACTTCCCGACACTTGAGATGTCGACGAAGTAGTCGACGATGTGGTACCAGATGTGGAACGGCTCGTGGTAGAAGAAGTTGTACCCGATGAGACCGTGCTTGAAGAAGCTACGCTCGAAGATGTTGTGCTCGAAGTTGTGGAAGTCGTGGAAGTGCTTGTAGAACGAGATGACGCGGACGAAATAGTTGAAAAGGTCGTCCATGTCGAGGTCGATGACGTACTAGAGCTTGTGGCAGAGGAAGCGCTAGATGTAGTCGTGGAAGTCGTTGAGACACTGGAAGTCGCTGCGCTCGAAGTTGTAGACCTCGAAGCAGAACCAGACGTAAAGCTACTAGATGTCGCACTGCTGGTCGTTGAGCTAATCACGGAAGCTGATCCTGAGCTACTTGAACTGCCAGAAGTTGAGACACTTGTCGCACTACTGCCTGTCGCCGAGCTGCTAGAAACCGAGGCCTTCGAGGTGCTGTCCGATGTGGAAGTCGAGGCACTGCTGGCACCACCAGCGACATTCCCAAGCACACTAGTTGAGCTACTTGTGGTGCTTCCTGATGTGCTACTTGAAACCCCAGTAGAGGTAGATCCTGACGTTGATGCCGAGCCGCTTGTAGAGCCCCCAGAAGCTGAGCTGCTAGCAGTCGAGCCACTCGATGTTGAGCTACCAGAGGTTGTTGCCCCACTGGCAGTGGACGCACTTGAGGTGCTAACAGTTGAAGCGGATGAAACCACCGCAAGCGAGGCACCTGAGGAAGTAGATACTGAAGAGACACCACTGCTACTCGTCGAGGAGGTAGACACCGAAGTCGGCAAAGAACTACTGTAGGCTGCATTGAGCTGGTAAACGTTAAGACGATTAGGGCCACCGCAATACTCGCTTGTGTTACCTGTTGTTGTCAGCGAAATAATCTGTAAGGGAAAAGGAGATACCAACCGTTGCAAGTCATGCCACAGTCTGCGAGGGGAGCAGGCACCGATCCGTCGGAAAAACTGTTACCGCAGTAGCACTGATGATTGTTAGTCAATTAAACCAAGGCTGTGGTGCTTAGAGTATGCTTACTTCACCACCATATTCGACACCTGCGTAGACAAAGTTGTCATTACTGCATGCTTGAACACAGTTTGCGACTGTAGGCGAGTCCACACCGCGACCATTAGGAAGCGCTCTTCCGCTTGTAGCCTCGGTATAGCATCCGATACTTGTGTAGCCGTTAACACCAGGATTCACGGATGGTCCTTGAGGAGTAGCCGTGCTGCCAGCGCTACTGGTTGTAACACTAGCAAAAGTACCATCCCACTGAAGGGTATCGGCAAAGAGACTGATGAAGACGCCACTGCCATCAATGCCGTTGCCACCACAGATTTGGTTCAGGCTTCCAGCGCAGTCAAAGTTACAATTCTTGTCATCAACCTTCTGGTTGGGAATCTTGTTTCCAGCCCAACACTCACCGCGATACTGGGTTCCGCAGAAAGTCATGCCGCTCGCGCCGCATGTGTTGATACACATCTCATTAGTGTTGGAGCTGTTGGAGTAGAGAAGGCTGGAAAGCTGACGGCCGGGATTGTTTTCTTTGAAGCAGCCAACATACTGGTATTGGCCTTGACCATTGGACAACAATGGAGCAGCTTGTTCGGAAACTGCATTGCAAAAGAACTGGATCACCTTCTTCTCGAAACTCCATGTAGGATCATTGGTGTTCATGGTCCACTGCGCAGTGCCATTATAAGACGGAATGTTCCACTGGCTCTTTGGAACTGTGCAAGTAAGAGTAGCAGTTTGGCTCTGACCTGGAGCAATTAAAGTACCTTCGGCCAGATCAACCTGGTTTGCAGCTTTAACAATACCAGGTACACCAAACGGAGGCTTTGATACTGTGAAACCCAGCTTGACGCCACCAGCAGCCGCGGTGTTGGTGACACGGAAGCGTAAAGACTTTGAAGTATTCTCTGTGACATTGCCAAAGGTGAAGGGGTTGTTTGGATCGTATTTGACCCAGCTGCTTCCATCGGGTGTCTGGAACTCAAGAAGAGCCGTTGGTGGATCACCAGCTGTAGCCGACAATGAAACTGTTGCATTACCTCCAGTGGTGACAAACTTGACCCAAGCTGTGTATTTGCCAGAGACAGACGTGTCGGGCTTCACGGAAACAGCACTATCACCGCCTCCACTGACCGAAGCTGGGATGTTTGTCAGGGCAAAATTGCCAACAGTGAGGGCTCCTGTTCCTGACCAGGTGTTGAAGGGACCAGTTGAGGAGGTGTTTGAGTACAAAACCGCTGAGACTTGAAGGGTATTGTTACCGTCGTTTCCAATCAAAATGCTCTGACTATCAGCCTGCGAGCCACTAACAAGTCCACTAAACACAAGCGAGCTGGGACTGACATCCAGTACCGCATTGGTACTCTTGCCAACTCCAGTGATTCGGACCTTGGTGGACTTGCTATAAGATGCATCTGATACGCCTGAGGTCTGGATGTTGATAGTTCCACCCAGGCGCCCAACGCTCTTTGGAAAAAACTGCGCCGAGAACTGGAGCGTGTCTCCTGCCGACATGGCCAAAGGTAGGGTTGGTACCTGTGTGATGTTGTAGTTGGTTGAGTCCGCAAGAGCAATGCTAGTGACTGAAAGGTCGAAGAGGGCAGTGCAGTTTATGGCCTGGGGATTGGTGATATCCTGGAAATCAGCGGTACCAAAGTCAACTGGCGAAGTACAATTGAGGGGTGTCTTGTTGGTTGAACCAAGACCGTAGAAGTAGCCCACAGTGGTCCCGATGTAGGCCATGCCGTCTCCAAAGACGGGCCTGCTGAACTTTGTGATCCCAACGATAGTAAAGTTCCTGATGACGTTCAGATACCCGTTTTTGGGAATGGCATCGTAAATCTTGAAGTTGGTGTTTTGCACGTCGGAAACCCACAGCATACCCGTGCCCTCTTGGCCGTTCAGAGAGGTGGTCGTACCGTGGCTGACACCCAGGATGTAAGCGTTGTTAGTCGGGCTGTCAGCGACCTTGGTAAAGTACGGAACGCCATTGAGACATGAGAACTTGAAGACATGGGTGGGATATTGAATGACTAGAGAGGTCAGTGTCACTTGAATTCTCCGGGACTTCAAGCAAACATACCGTTAATGTAAATGTATCCACCCTCAAGAGGATACACGCCAGCGCCAGCGTAAACAGAATTCTCATTCTGAAATGTCTGGATCACTCTGTCCTTCGAGTTCGGCCCATTGCGATAACCACCCAAGTCATCCAGATTGAGCCAGTAAGTCTTGCCAGACTTTCCAGTGACGATTCCCATTCTCTTGATATCACCGCAGGAGAACTGACTCGGAAGAAGCTCAAGTGGACTGGTTCCCAAGTCTTTGTCAGCGCCGTCGAGTTCCTGCTTCTCATATGGCATGAAAAAGTCGACTACTGAGAGAGTACCGTTGTCATTGATGGACATGTGAACGGCGGCTTGTTCCATGGCGGTCGGGGGAGTGAATCCATTGACAGGAATAGTTGACAGCTGAGAAGCGTAGCCGTTTCCAGTAGCAAAGTACATGGAGCCAGCATTGTCAGAGGCGAGACCACCTCCAGACTGCCAGATACCAGCACCGGAGATATTGCCGTTCACTCCTAGACCTTCGGAGGCCCAACTCTCTACAATCTTACCAGTGGTCTTATCCCAGCCCATGATCCATCCAGTAAAGTTGTACTGCACGCAGTGAGAAGCAAAGCCGGCGTAGACATACTGCCCAGTATGAAGTAGTCCAGGACGCTGGTGGTGGATACCGCCGGTGAACATTCGCTCAGGATTGTTTCGGGCAATGGTACCTTCGAGGTCAACAGGGAAGTTGGGTTGCTCGGTAAGGTCGTTTACGTTAATCGCGTGGATCTTGTAGCGGCCGGCGGGTCTTCCTTGAGGGACTTGGCCACCATTCTGATTGGAGTATGTCTTTGATGTGAGGTACCATGTATCCGTAGAAGGGTCAATGACACCAGTCGCAGTAACACCAACTGTGGGATTGACGTCGACACAACCGTCGAGATCGGCTGTAAGGAAGGGAATGCCGATGTTTCGAGATGCCAAGATTTCACCTGTCTTCGCATCAAGCTTGTAGATGTTGTTCTGGGTCGTCGCAAGGAAAACATATTGCTTGGCACCGCCCGATGGAGTGTAGACTAAAGGCTGTGAGAAGATCTGTTCGGTAGCTCCGATATATCGTCCGGGCAGGGAAGTCTTGAACACAATGTCGAATTGGGGGCTCCCGACGATGGCAGGGTCCATGTTATGGTTACTGGAAACTTGTGAGTTAACAAATGATAGTCTCGATCATCTGATTAAGATGGTGGCTCACGTTTGGTATCCCGTTCGAGAATTATCGCCTCCCCAAGTGATGGTATCAGTGGACGCAAGTCCACATACCCGGCCAACCAGGGCCGAGAGAATGAGTGTAGCTAGCAGCTTCATATTGGCGGTGCAGCCTAACACTTCGAAGCGCAAAAAGAATGAATGAATGAATGAATGGCCAAAAGCTTGAAACTCTTCCCCTAGGGACGTTTCGCGGCCGGGAGGTCTAGCTATATACCCTCAGAAACCCAAACGGCCGGGAAGATCGGCGCTGCGCCAGGGACAGCCGGAGGTCCATAACCCTTTTCCAACATAGCAGCTTCAATTTTCTCTTCTTGGTCTACCTAGATCTCTTGTTTCCCGGCTCACATCACCCTTGGGGATGCCGACCGGCCGTTAAGCTTTCGGCTAACTCGTCAAGCAAAGAGTCGTGAACCCAAGCCACGAGTTGGCAGCATTCCATCGGCAAGACGGGCCCTTGCAGCATGCATGATCTGCGTTAGTCAGACTGGAGACAATAGAACTAAGACCGGCGCCATAGGGGAAGAGGCTGACCAGATGGCATCTCTAGACTATTTGCGGTAGAGAAATTAGCGTTAGTGGCGATGGAATGAGACAATAGCTTTGTGTCTGTCAACCGTATGAGGTATGGCGTCTTTCCTGATCCGATTAAGTTGAGACCCTGATCTGAATCGGCCGAGGTGAGGATACCCAAGATTTGTGTTCTCTGGAATGTGGAACTGTCTAGCTTTTTGTTAGGGCCATTGGCGTTTCTGTGCCTGGTGCGATAGGCGACCGTCTCACTTCGGCCCGCCTGCGACATGGGAAGACCAAAAGGGCTTTCCGCATGGCAATGATCTTTTTTTTACCCTTTGTTTGTCGGTACGCCTATAAGAGAACTCTTGAGTCGGGCAGATTGAGAGCTTTGTTACTACTATGGTGACGCGTGGGAGTTTCGCAACGACCCGCACCTCCTGCATGGTAATAACATGATAAGTAGAATGAGCACCTAAAAGAGGAAATCCCGAGGTATCACTACAGCGAATAAAAGTTGTCCAGGCCCGATGGCTTTCACTGCAATTTTAACTCACCCCGAGGGGTTACTTCTCGTCAGTGAAGGCCTGGTCAGTAATGAAATAATTAACCAGGATTGGTTTCTCCTCACACCTAAAAGCCAAGCATGCAGTAGTATTCTTCATCTGCCTTTGATCAAGATCTTTTGTTGTTTCACTGCAAATTCAACACGCTCTAATGCTACCTGTGTTCGTTGTCTTATAGAATATGATTGTTTTGATACACTATCGTGATACTCTCGGCCTATATCTTATGCCCAGTTAAACAAAAGAAAATCCGATGCTTGGTATCAACATAATGGATGGTCAGCTTATATACTAAACAAGCAATCGATTTCTTGAATCCAATCTCAAACTACATCAGGCTGCCTAGTTGCAAAAGCGTACGTATTATTCCCCACGGGTGAGCTTCTTGAGAAGTGCGGATTATCCTCTCAGGTATCATGTTTGGAATCCCCGCGGTTGCGTTGGTAAACTGAAGGCCTTGTGGCAGGTCAAAATCGCAGTGCAAGATAATTAGGTGCATCATTCTGCAAAAGAACGTCTTTCTACACCTCAAGATGTCCACTGCAATCTTGCGTCACCATGAGGGCTTGCTTTCTATTACTAAAAGGTTGGAAAATACAAAAATACAATAGTGGACTAATGCGAACCATTGCCGGCAATAAGGCGGCTCACGAAGACAACATACCGTAAAAACTCAACAAACTGCAACGAGGCGGTGGGCACGGGTAGCTCGCTTATATTTCTTCAGACAGCTAGTTCACAGAAATCACGTGGATATAAATCTAGATGGTAAGCTCTATAGCCGCCTTGCCGGTAGTTAGTATGTGCAATTGGGGGCCTCACTTTCACTGCAATCATCGCGGCTTAGCAGGGCGATGGTATTCGCTGCATCTTCAACACCTTCCTCGATCTCCGTGTCAGTAGACGCTCTTCTAGCACTGGACGTTGAGGGTATTTTTGGCCGGGAGAATTTAGATCTCATTCTAGGAAATTTTTAGAGATCACTGATGTGTGGCAGGCTTTGATAATCAACAAGGAGAGCGTGCTGGTTGATCATGGCGGTAGGCTTTGGGCCCTTACTTGATCTATTACGCCCTGGATTTCCTTACTCGGGAAGTCAGATTAGATTTTCACATGACGAAGCGAAGATGCAAGCAACCCTGAACTCTCCCGGGTGAATATCATCCGCCCTGATCCCAATCACGACTCCTCCATGCCTTCACGCCTTGTGACAACTGCATGATGAAAACCATCAATACCAAACGCTTGACATCCCCGCCTTTATTGAACCATGGTCCTGCCTTGCTAAGCTCGATTTCTTCCTTCGATCATACAGATCCACTTCATTCCTCTGACTCCGAAGCGCGTTCCAATATGCCAGTGTTGTCGGGAATATCAGAGGGAACATCTGTTGCGCTTGATGGCCAGAGTCAAAGGTTCGCAGAACAGGTGAGTATGCGAGTACATCAGATACTAGTACGCCTTAAAGCGATAGGTTATCGCACAAATATTTGGTCGACCTCAAAAAACATTAGGAAAAAGGCAAGCTGCCATTCGCAACGGTCACAGGAACAAAGACGGGAAGATCCATTTCAAGCTTCAAGACCCCCGACCTATCCGCTTAATCACTACCACTTGTCTTCAAAGGCTCCCACCTCATAGATATCATAGAACCGCTCCGGATAATTGCGGGACAAACCATATTGTCCTACTCCGACAGAAGGTCCCTTCGGTGTTTTCTGGTGTGGGTTCCCAACTCTAGTAGACACTGGATTTCGGCATCATCGGCAGGACGGAGCTTGCCCGAGCCAGTACGTCGTCCTGCCATCTGAAAGACCATAAAGGCGATGCTACTTTGAACTGAAGGAGCTTTCTCCGTCTCATAACAATGGTGTGTTATACCGCAGCCATCCAATCAATATCTACCAGCACTGTAAATCAACCAACCACGAGATTCTTACTCCCTGTCATCAAGTGACTAGCAAGTCGAGGCTCTGCGTCTGAGGCCAGCCAACCAGAGCAATTTCACTGCAATTTTTACCCACGCCGACGCTATTTCGCGTTCGTCTTGAAGGATAACGTGCAACCCTCATGTTCGCTGCATTTCTAGCTCCATTTTAGGCCTTGCTGTTAAACTCAACCCTTTTTTTTTTTACCGAGCACCTTTAATAGCCGCCAGTATCTAATCTTTTTCAAGTCCTTAGTAATAGACAGAGATCGTAGATGTTCTGCATTGGCTGACAATAAAAATAACAAAAAGTTGAATTTAGTATCTGATACAGCAGCAGAGGGAAACATGACCACCACCATCTCCTAGTTACTTTGTGATTTGTGTTGAATAGTATTGACAAGAGGCTTTGGATTCTTTGAAAATGTGGCTCTCACTATATGACGGTGCTGCCTTTCCAGAAGGTATGCTTTAACTATAATAAAGAACGTAGTATTCCCACAATTTAAGCATAATACTCTATGCTCCCGCTGTAAGGATTACTAGCACCAATGTACTCGGTTATTTCAATGCGACGGCCGATTAAGTTTTAAAGTAATGCACCGCTTCGTATTCAACGATCTAGATTTACTAAAACAAATTGAACAGTAGAGTTACGACGCTTAGCATAGACAATATCAAGGAAAGGCCACTTACGGGCGAGCTCGAGTATGTTGCCAATGCTAGCCCGGGTTAAATTGGGCAACTAGGCCTTCTGAGGGCGAGCTACAAGGTCGTTCCGCTTGTCCTACAAAGATGGTCAATATATTTTACCTTGCAATACCGAAAATAGAAGTTAGGGAAGCAAGAAGCATGAGATTCGAATCATTCGATAAACCCCGTACCTGATAACGCTGCCAGTTTGGCTCCTAAAAAAAGAATACGCAAATACATATATACTCTTTTAAATGCCGACTATTTATTTAGTGAGGACCGCCCTCAAAGAGGCGAATCACACAGCTACCTTGGAATTCAGGACCAGAGGTCGGGTGGGTGATGGGGATATCCGCCTGGGCTGCTACATTTCTCGTCCCCTGTCCTAAGTAATATCAACATGAGCCCACCAAAATTGTTGTCTCACACGTCGTAACAAATGAATTAATCAAGAACATATTCAATCAATGTGGAGCAATAAACAAGCAACGTTACTGGAAATTGGTGTATTGGCTCTTGCAAAGCTCTCAATAGGTAGTTGGTTGTGCCAGTATGAAAAGGTTGCAACCAAAATATCGCGCCTAATGTTATATCACAAATTGGCTTAAGAGCTAGATAAGGTATACCAGGATGCGTGCGGACGCCAGCGCCTTGCAAACATCATGCTGGTAGCTCATGGCGAATTATTGGCTGTACCTGCCGCGCATCTGACTCCACCAGTACACTTTGCGGACCGGCGTCAGCCTCTGCTATTGAAGACTCCATGCCAGGGCTGCCCTTCAAAGGAGTGCCCGTCCCATCGTCGTTTGCGTTTGTGTCTATTCTTTGCATCTCTCGTCTCTTTCGGCGAAGAAACCACCATCCCAGGCCTAACAAGATGGCAAGAGCAGCAATACCACCGACAACGCCGCCGGCTATGGCCCCTACGGGGGTTGAGGAGGGAGACGATACATTCGTAGGAGATGAAGACGATGTAACTTGAGGGGCCTTCAGTGGGAACCGTGCCGCACCGTTTTTACAGCAGTCCTTGTTTGAGTCAAGATTGCAGCAGTATTCGTTCGACGCGCACTCTTTCACTTGAACCCAAGTGCCGTTCTTCTCTAGTGTCCCTGTTAGTCGACGTCTTGGGAAGATTTGAGGGCAGTTTACTAACGCTTTGGGCAGACTTCCTGGCAGCTGGACCAGTCATCGCTTGAGCAAGCAGCTCGATAGTCGAAATGGCCCGGCCATGAACACAGACCGTTCCTCAAACAATTATCTTCTCGCTCTGCTGATGCACAGCAGATCGAGTAAGTTGTGTTGCGAGAGCCACATGGCCTGTATCTGCTGGGCGCTTCTTTTCCATTAGGCCAGTAACATGTTTCAGCTAGCGCCCGCTGGACTAGAAGGAGTACGAGAAGCGAAGGGTTCAGATACATATTGGAAAGATGGTTCAAGTCATACAAGCTTAAAATCAAGAGAGTAAATTCACGCTCGCGAGACCAACACTGTATTGAATGTGGAAGAAAAATGGGAAACAGAAATGAAGAACAGAGTGGAAATGAAACTTGTCAACAAAGCTTGAGTAGACTGACATCCTGTCGATGTTCCGCCTGCTGAAAGTGACGCAATAATGGACGTCTGTGCTTACTGTGTGTCGATCCTTTGCAATGATAATCATAGAATCAACCAATTGATGGAGATTTCCATGGCAGGGCTGAGATGCGACCCCAAAGTAAATTCTACTTGAAACCGGTGAAACAAGACCATTGGCTTATTGAAGCATCCACTAGTAAGCGGTAGCGGTCCGACTGTCTAGAAATAGTCTAGTTATGGCACTCGGGGCTTTTTTTCGGATCTCGCTCGTACCGCCCAAGCGTATTATATATAGGGATTAACATGGTGGCTAGATGATCATCAGTGTCTGTCATAAGGCTAAAAGATACGAAGGGTTATCTGATATAGAATACCTTTCACTACATTAGCTGACATCATCTTACTGTATCTGCTAATAGTTAAGCAGAGATAGATCATAGTTAGTTTTGCACTTTACACCCAGTGATTAGATTAAGAATCTAGCAAATAAAAAATCATTTAAAGGGAGATAAAGGAACTCACTGAGAATGAAAACGCCTTAAGCATGGACCCGTTAGATCAGTTAGTTATGCTAGTTCTCTCATACTTAAGCTTTGCTATACTACCGGTATCTTATAGCTATATGCCGTAGTGACTCGTGAAATTAAGCAGGCTTAGCTTATGATCATTACAAACCCGAGTCTATTTATGCTAGTAATAAAAAGTCTTAAAGTGTAGGAGGGTGAGAGCAGGAGCAGCCGGGGGTCGAAGGAGATCTGCTAGTATATGCTAGGTCAGTGCGGATTTATATTTTGTGGATTTGCGCTGTTTGCTACTGCGGGAATGTACATAACCTAGACTTGTATTACTACCAGGCTAGGTCTACTTTATTTTCCAAGTCTCTTTAGTGGTAAAATAAAGCTATGCGGTCTTACAAGAGTTATATAGGTATAGGTAATCATATATAAGCTATAGAAAACACTCTGTTTTTACTATTACTAAAGCTTGCTTATGAGTGGCACAGAGCACCTCCAGACAGTCTACTTATGTATAAACTTTATGGTTAAGTTAAACATTGAATAGTAAGACATAGCCGGACTGAAGGAACTGAGATCTCTATATAACTAGGAATATGTCAAATCCAGAAATATAGCAAGAAGAACATGAGGTACAGATTAGATTCCTCTGAATGAGGAACCCATCAATCAAACTGGAAGATGTATATCGTGCTGAAAACTACCCTGTCAGGGTTCCTTGCTTATAGACACAGTGCAGCTGTAAACGATAAAGAGCAAACCTTTCCTAAGAAGAACAGTTGACTTATAAAGTGGCGTGAGGCCAGCAAAAGTGCTAAAGATCGGGAGTGTAGTCCCCAGGCCGGCCAAATAACTATTATCGTATTAATTAAGTTCTTATTACTGTTGAGGCTCCTAGTTCTGACCGGGCTAGATGTCACTAGATAATACACAAATTTACACAATTTTCATGTTTGTTTTCCTTTTTGTCATGTTTGTCTACTATTAAAGGTCAATCAGTACCGCAATCTGAGTGATGGAGTATTAAGCCGCCGTTATTCGTAAAAACGCCACAAGTCCGTGGACGCCGACGGAGCTCGTTAAACCGAAGGCACTTTGAATTGTGCCAAAGCTCAAAAAGAATTCCCGATTCATGGGGAGATCTTTTAGGTTGTCGCAAACTAAACCGAATTCAATCCCGAGCCCGGACAAATTGCACACCCAACGGAAGAGGCAACGGGGCAATAACTGGCCGACTATGGAGCTGTTTCTACTTTAGGCGACTAGTCCAATTGGTCTCCAGACACCAGACACGGACCTCGGCATAATTTTAGGAAGTGGTTAGATTTTCAATAGACTCGAAAAGTACAAAGAAAGGGTCTTTGCGCCTGTAAATTGTTCCTCAAGCTCCCAATAACATCATACGCCATGGCAGAACTACTTCTTTCTCAACCGCTCCAGCTGCCATGTGGCCTAACCCTGCCCAACCGCCTCGTCAAGGCAGCCCTTGCAGAAGAAATGTCCGATTGCCAAAAGCTCCCAACATCGCCCCAGATGGCGCGCACTTATGGTGCCTGGGCTGATGGCGGTTGGGGCATGATCTTGACAGGAAATGTTCAGATCGACGATCTCTACCTTGGCGGACACAGCGATTTAGCTGTGAGTTCGAGTCTGCCAGAGGAAAAGGTCCTCGAGGCGTACAAGACATTCGTCGGTATCTGCCGGCGAAAAGGAACACCAACAATTATGCAAATCAACCATCCTGGTCGACAGTCGCCTCTGGGCGCGGGCAAGAAATCTCTGTGGGCCAAGAACATTGCGCCGAGTGCTGTTCAAATGGATATGGGCCCCGACTTTATATCAAGGGTCGTGACTAATATCGTTTTTGGCACGCCGAAAGAGATGTCTGTTGCAGAGATTGAGGACGTTATCCAGCGCTTTGCCAGCACCGCACGAATCGCAGCAGCAGCAGGATTTGACGGAGTAGAAATCCACGCCGCTCACGGCTACCTGCTCTCTCAATTCTTGTCAGCGAAGAGCAATCAACGAACGGACGAGTATGGAGGATCACCAGCAGCCAGGGCAAAGATCATCATCGACGTTGCGAAAGCCATTCGAGCTGCAACTCCAAAAACATTCTGCGTCGGTCTCAAGTTCAACTCAGCCGACCATCAATCCCCCACGGAGCTTCAAGAGTGCCTGGAGCAGATTTCTCTTATCGCTGAAGTTGGTTTAGACTTCCTTGAAGTCAGCGGCGGAAGCTATGAGAACCCAACAGTAAGCAGAACTATAGTCTTTTGTGGAACCCTTATGCTGACACAACTCGCAACATAGATGTTTACCGGAACCGGCGAAGCCAAGAAATCGGCTAGCACAGCAGCCCGAGAATCCTTCTTCCTCGAATTTGCGCGCGAGATGCGAGCAAAGCTTCCTGATGTGCCGATGATGGTGACGGGAGGATTCCGCTCACGCGAGGGCATGGAGGCTGCGTTGAGTGAAGGTGCCTGCGACCTCATTGGACTTGGCAGACCTTCTGTTATTAACCCATCCTTGCCGTCAAACATTGTGTTGAATAAGGAGGTGAAGAATGAAGATGCCAAGGTCTACGCGAAGAGGGTGCACACGCCTTGGCTCTTGAAGCGCTTCGGGCCCAAGTCTATCGGATCTGGCGTCGAGACGGTAAGTGAATATGATCCTGGTTCACGGTGAGAATCATGCTAATGTCTGTTTAGATATGGTATAGGAAGCAAATGCAAGCAATTGGAAATTAGACATCAGCATGAAAGGTGCACCTAACTAATTTTTCTTACCTTCCTTTTTTATATCACAGCACCGTTAGTTAGAGTACAACAGTAGAAGATTTATAATATTTGAGCATTGCTTAACTATGCAATAATGACAGAAAATGTACATGAAAATAGTTCAATGCGATCCCTCATCAAATTCCCCGTATGCTGATTCATGCCCATATTATGTACTACGAGTCAAGATATTTATGACAGGCTGTGCGCTACCTCATCTTCAAAGCAATGTCGAGTCCAAGTGGCTTGCGTAAAAACCCTTCACGGGTTTCCATAACTTCTTGTTTTAGTTCCGGAATATACCTCCGCGCCCAAGTCGCAGCGATCAGCTTCATCTCCATCTCGGCCACGTTCCTTCCAACGCAGGCCCTCGGACCGTGGCTGAAGGGATTGAACGCAGTCTTTTGAAGGTTCGTAACGTCATCCCATCTCTCTGGCTTGAAGTCATCGGCATCAGATCCCCAGATTTCCTTGGAGTGGTGAATTGTGTAAGTCGGCACGCTGAGGACACTGCCCGGTGGGAAATAATGGCCTTTGATTGTGACACCAGGAGAGTTGTCGGGGATTTGTCGCGGGAGGCCGATTCCGGACGTTGAGTGATATCGTAAGGTTTCATTGATCACGTTGTTCAGGTAGGGTAGGTCTCGAACCATGTCGTAGCTCGGCACGTCTATTTCAGAAGGAATCGCGTTGTCAAGCTCAGCCTGTAGCTTTTCGAGTACGCCTGGAGTACGTGTGACGTGATACAGCAAAGCGCAAGACGAATTCGAGGTTGTATCACTGCCAGCGATAAGCTGCGTCAAAGCCTCTGCTGTCAATTCCTCACGGCCCAAAGGTTCGCCCTTTTCATCTCTTCCTTCCATGAGTCGCGCGAGGAGATCCATTCGTTCAACGGATGGTGGGTTGTCGAGTCTGGCCTTTACACGTGCGATCGCAATTCCGGCAAGGTTCTTCACTGCGTTGAGCCCATTGCTGAAAAACGGGTCGGGCAACCACTGGGCGTAGGGCTTCAATTGAGGAAAACAGCCCAGCGTCGCGCTCACTTCTCCCCTTCGGTTCAAAATCTCGATAGCTGAGGCATAGATTGGTGCACTATCCGGTGTCTCTCTGACCTCTGCTACATCGGCACCATTGGCTAGCATGCCAAAAGGGACGCCGAAGGCGAGATCACCAATGACGTCGAAGGCGAGGTAATTGAACCAGGGAAGACAGTCAATGAGTGCCTGTTGTTTTCCGTTCTCGTCTTTCGTTTGTCCAGATGTAACAAGCTTATCCAACTGCTTGACAAAGAGCTCAAGGTTTGCATGAATGTACGGCTCAAATTGGCTGATGGACTTTGCGGAGAAGACATGCGAAATGAGCTTACGCTTGCGCGTGTGCTCAACACGATCTCTGGTGTTGAAGAGGCCTCGTTTGATTGAGACAAAGGCGTCATAAAACTCGCTAAGATGGTCAGCGATGAGGAAGCGGGCGTGAGTTCAAGACATACGACTTCAGGAACCCATTTCCGTGACCGTAGATAGTTGGAATAGCCTCGGCATCAGCTATCGATGTATGGTTCGGTTGTATACGAACGACGGGTCCCAATTTCTTGTGAATCTCATCCACAACGCGATATCTCTCACCACGTCTGCAGACGTAAAGGAGCCATAGGTTTGAGAACTGAGCGGGGAACGGCGCTGGGATGTCTCTGAGGTGGCCGTATGTCACAAAGTAAGAGTAGAGATATGTGCCAATCAACACAGCTGCTCCAATTGGAAGCGACCACCAGGTGAAGAGGAGGTCGACTATGGCCATGATGTCGCACGTCAATTGAGGGGGATCGAGGGAGGCTACATCTGGTTAGTCGGAACGTCGCGATGCTCGCGGGAGGTGTATACCTCTCGGTCTGGGCCTGTTAACCGCCTGATCTCACAAAGGTCTTAGAGGTTGGCAATATGCGACCAGCTTTACGCTATTTCAGGAGTCTGGTAATGGTAACTTGGTGATTGAACTCTTGAGGAATCTATGAAGTCTCGACTACTCTGAGTTTTCCTTGTCCGGATTAGCTGGACCTCCGCTCGCCCCGCATCTCGGGAGATTCGGTAGTCCAGTACAGACCGTCATTGTGATGCCAGAGATCCAATGATACGCCTGGAAATTTTATTGACCAAGACGATAATAATCGTTTCTCTCGAAAAATGTTACTTGAGCGAATCAGATCCTGTTCTGCCTTCCCCAGAATCGAGAAATCCCAGTTGAGCGTTGGGTGGTCCATGTGGGCTTTGCGGGGAAGAGTTTTCGGGATTTGAAATCGGCAAAGGTCGACCGTCGAGTGGCCGGCTTCCGACGCGTCAAGCGCCTCACATTCTACCATCCGTGAAAACATATAACAACCGCCGGATGCCGTCTACTCATATGCACCTAGACTAAATATGGGCAGTTTCAAATTAGGTCCTTCAAAAACCACAAAGTAGCGCAGCTGAAGAGTCTGAAACGAGGCGCTTCTTGGACAGTTTGACAGCTTCAATCTAGACGCGCTGCATGACCGGTTCGCTGCGACAAGCACGGAAGCAAGAGTATCCGGCTAGGTTTTATTCTTGGTATCAGGCCAAAACTGTCACAGATTTCCTTGGAGTGTTGGAAACGGCGCCAAATGGACCTGTAACGTTGCCGACTGAGTCGTCTGACAGGGGTCCAAGTGTCTGATCTACCGTCTCACAATGCCACCTCAAGCAACTCCCGGTTTCGCCTCATCGTAACTGCAAGTTTCCAAAACTGCTAATATTGGCTTTGTTTACTAAGAAAATCGGTGAACATGACTTGACATCTCCATATCTTTGCGGGCTCCGCCCTTCTTGAGTCTTTTGTTCTCGCGTTGATCTGGCATCACCGCAACGTCTTTCCTTTCAGCGGTTTCATTCTTACGGTCCTTTTCTAGTACTTTAATTTGTAATTGAGACGATCATTCAGCTCTGGCAGCATTCTCTTCAAACATACCAACCTATCAATCTCGTTCTTTCGCTCCCAATGGACGATTTAGCGGTCGATCTACAACTCTCTCGTATCATCTCCGCTTTCGAACAAACCACGATATTTACCTCTATCACACCGAATCCAACTGCTCAAGCCGATGTTACGACAGGTGCCCAGGAGCCGACAGTCACAGTCACGCAAGAAAGTAGCGCAGGCAATGAACCTGGGCACAAGATCTTTGGGGCCCTTGAGGTCATCATTGCTCTCGGCGCTGTTGGTATGTGTCAGCCTCACACTTGCAAAGTTTTATCTCTAATATTTGACAGTTGTTGTACTCATCCTGATCATGGGCATCATATTATGTGATCGACGCAGGAAAGCCAAGCGGAGGCGAGCGGCCACCCGGTCTCAAAAGAGAATGACAAATGAGAAGAATGAGCAAGTTGCAGGGCATGTTCCACCGACAGGAGCACGGTTACCAGAGTCAATATGGCCCAGGATGGCTGAAAAGAATCAAAAGGTTTATGATTACTGGCATAATGAAACATCAAAGCGACAGCAGGGTTGGGACCAAGCACAAGCACCGCAGGCCGGCACGCAACAGGGTCTACATAGATATCGATGACGTTTCTGAATGAAGAGATACCATAAATCTAAGCAGTGAAATTAATCATACAAGAAAAAAAAGAAATTGGATCGTCGAAGTAGTGCGGGTGAATAAGCGTATAAACTTCTTCCAGTTGTGAGGTTTAAGGAGCCTCTTCTTTGTCAGAAAGCTCGGCAACAATGACTGATTTTCAAAGCAATATGAGCTGCAGAAGTGAAAAAAGGGACATGGAAAAGAGAAAACTACCCTTTTTAATCCAAATACATTATAAACAGCAGGAATCTTACATGGTTGTATTTATATCAATTACTTTTTTGAGGTTGAACTGAGATAGACAAGTATTTATCCCATATGAAGATGGTTAGTCTGTGGCTAGGGTAGGCTATCCGGAAATGGACAGGCCCCAATGCCCTACCTACTGAATTGTCTCGCGTCAGTAAGCTTAGAGGAAGCGGGGGATTTGCTCGTCATCGCTCGCAACAATCACGAAAACATCACACGCGCAATTGCGCCAGATACGGGCTTAGCCAGCCAATGAAACTCATTGTTGACCGGGCTCCGAAAGACCTTTAGATCCTTTGCAGTATTGAAAGCCTACCCTATCCAATAAATTCGAGGATCTCTGCAGAGATCGTCTGGAAGAGATGTGGCGTCATCAACACCGAAACAGCGTCTTTGATGTCGTGCTTACGTCTGGAAGGGAGAACACCATATGTGGTTTGCAGGACGATAATTCCATCCATAGCATACAAATACCGCTCAAACGGTTAAAGAGTGAGGTTTAATAACGGACTTGGGCAGTTGTGACGCCAAAGGCCTTTTCAAGATGTCTTCCTCTCGTCACTCACCACCAGGGACCTACCAGCATCTCGAGTATCAAAATGAAGACACGGTTGATAATGTCGACTGGTCATCGAACAGGGAAGATGAAATACCCCTCTTGGGCGGCGATAACAAGACACCGACAGTTACCTTCACTAAAGATCTGGACATCTTAGAACCCTTGGCCTCATCAGCTGGGGAGAAGCGATTTTGGTGGCAGCGTGGCGCAGTCTTGGACGGTGAAGCTATCGCGACCCAACGCTCCGTGTTTGATGACCCTGAACTCGCAAAGAGATATCAGCCACGACCAGATTGGGAGAATATTCATCGGTTTGACCCATCAGCAAGATGGACTTGGAACGAAGAAAGGAAAGTCGTCAAAAAGATTGATTTTCGGATCATGGTGTTTTCGTGCGTTATGTTTATGGCGTTGCAACTGGATAGGGCGAACCTCACCCAAGCGCTCTCCGACAACTTCTTGCCAGACCTTGGCCTCACTACTGACGGTACTTATATCTTTTCTGTGGTCTCTTATACCCAATGCTAAGGCGTTACAGACTATAATCTTGGAAACACAATATTCAAGCTATCGTTCCTGTGTGCTGAGCTTCCATCGCAGGTCCTCAGCAAATGGGTTGGACCAGACCGCTGGGTTCCTATGCAGATATGCATCTGGAGTGTCGTATCAGCCAGTCAATTCTGGCTAACCGGAAAGACGTCCTTTCTCATCAGCCGATCTCTATTAGCCATATGTGAGGGTGGTTTCATCCCCGATGTGAGTCTAAATGTGCCTCTTTCTCCAAAAGGCCACAACTTACATTGAACAGGTCATTCTATATCTCAGCTACTTTTACAAATCTCATGAGCTCTCGCTACGCCTTGCCTTTTTCTGGGCAGCCATGTCGCTTTCTGACATCATTGCCGGGTTTCTCGCAGCGGGCTTGTTGCAGCTTCGAGGATTAAACGGCCAAGAAGGATGGCGATGGCTGTTTCTGATAGAAGTGGGTGGACGGAATGCTAGATCCTTACCTTGCAGGCACATATTGATATCTTCCGTCTAGGGAATCCTCACTTTCGTGGTGGGCTTATTAGCCACAGGTCTGATGCCACCCTCCCCAACCCAGACTGCAAATTGGTTTCGCGGCAAGCAGGGGTGGTTCGATGAGCGGTATTTAACAGCCCTTACTATAAACCCGTCTTTCTGGAAGCCCTGCTGACCTGCCTAAAGCGAAGAGGTCATTATGGTAAATCGGGTGATCCGGGATGACCCTAGCAAAGGCGACATGCATAATCGCCAGCCCATCACATTGAGCCTCTTGGTCCAGAGTCTACTCGACTATGACCTCTGGCCACTATATGCGCTCGGACTTCTCTGGGGCCAGCCTTTTACGCCGCCGCAGCAGTACCTCACTCTGATACTGCGCGAGTTGGGGTTCAGTACCCTCGTTACCAATCTGCTTACAGTTCCCACTACGTTTTTGACCATGTGCTCCATCATGGGGATCACGTATTTATCTGAGGCACTGAATGAGAGAGCTCTTGTAGCTATGATATCTCAAATTTGGGCTCTACCATTCCTGATCTTTCTCTACGTTGTAGATGTGACACAGATCAATAGGTGGGCTGCATGGGTTATACTGACTTTATTACTTGCATACCCATCCCGTAAGATCCCTCATCCACATCAGCTAACAACGACGACGCTAATTCGTGGGGTGCAGCTCATGCTATCCAGGTGGGATGGAATTCTCGAAACTCCAACGCTGTCCGGCTGCGCACCGTTTCAGCGGCCATGTACAATATGTGTGTCCAGACCGCCGGGATCATGGCATCGAATATCTACCGGGCCGATGATAAGCCTCGTTACCGTCGTGGCAACAGGACGCTGATCAACATCGCATGCGTCAATATCGTGCTATATCTGCTTGTAAAAGCCTACTATGTCTGGCGCAATAAAGTGCGCGAGAGGAGATGGAGCACCATGTCTGAGGAGCAAAAGCAACATTATCTAGACACCACCACGGATGAAGGAAACAAGCGGTTGGATTTCCGGTTTGCTCACTGATTACGGCCTTGAGCCGAATCGGTGTGGGCGGTACGCGGTATAGTCGGTTTACCCCGGATTTTGCCAACCACTAGGCAGCAGATATCCGGTTGCAGGCCAGCGTCATGACCTTCAGAGAAGAAAACACATGGCTTCGGCGGTATGCATCAATTGTGGCTGCTCCGAGCAACCTGGAATTATTGTATCTGACCTCCCCGTCTTGGTCGTAGATCGAGGTCGGAATGAGGCTATCGCCGAGCCATATCGTGCCATGGCATGCACAATGATCAATAGCCTGCTTCCTAATGGCTGCCGCCTTGCATCCGGTCTAGACCCGCACCACAGCATACCTAATACTGTACCTGACAGCAGGTAACATTTTTCTTTTTCTGCCATGGCATGATCTGTCAACACCATCAGCTCCTGTTGTGCAGAATCTCAGACAACAACCCCAGGCTGAGAGTGTGTGAGGGGTTATCTTGGCATCGGGGGGCTCCGTTGCTTGGTTATGAGGATCCGACGCGTCCGGATGAGGGGCACGAAGCCACCTGGTTTGTCGCTATGGCTCTAGATGTTTTTGATCTTCATTCAAGGGTGGGAGGCGGCCCGGGTCTGGAAGATAAGAAGCCTTGAATGGAACGCACGATGGATTGGCATCTCTTGGCTCTTGGCTTTCTCTGTTTTTCGATAGACCAGACTAGACGAAGACATTCACAACAAGAACTTAAACTTTATTGTTTACATGGCATTCTTCAAGCCTACAATGCCTTCCCTCGACACTTCTCCTCCCTCTTCACCAGTCTTCTACCCATCCGTCACAAGCGACTTTGAAGCCGCAAACCAGAAATATGCGGCGACGTTCAATCAGTCCCACTTACCCTCTCCACCCCGCCGGTAAGTGCCTTCAGATCTTTCATAGATCCCATTCCCAGGATCAAGGGCCTAACATTCTTTGCTTTCCTAGAAAGGTAGCTGTGGTTGCGTGCATGGACAGCAGATTGGATGTTGAAAAGGTGCTGGGGCTCGATCTTGGCGACGCCCATGTCATCAGAAATGGTACGTTACCCCAATTCTTGATTATATTCCCCAAATCTCGCCGTGTTTTTGTCGCTGGAAACTGACAACTCATAGCTGGCGGGCGCGCCGTGGAAGCTCTACGATCAATCTTGATTTCTCAGCAGATGCTTGGGACGCGTGAGATTATTGTCATGCACCATGTAAGATGATCCCACGATTTTCACTTTTATCCATTTACACAGAAAAGATGGTCTCAAATATTGGACCATGTCATACACCTCCCGCGCAAAACAAAGTAGAGACCGGCCCGGCCTTTGCTGACCCCACGTTTCCTAGACCGGCTGCGGTATGCAGAGCTTCTCCGACCACGATTTCCGGTCCAAGATCCGGAGAGAGCTCAAGGAGGATGTCGACCACATGGCTTTTCTGCCCTTCTCTGATTTGCGACAAAGCGTCCTCGATGATGTCTCTTTCCTACGAAAAAGTCCCTTGATCTTGGATGTGCCCATCACCGGCTACGTTTATGATGTCAAGACGGGCCGGATTGAGCAGGTTGACGAGAGCACTGATTCTGACTGCTCCAGCCCATGAGAGGCTGGTAATCATTGTATACCTACGGGCGCTTTGGATGTTTGTTTGGGCATGGGCATTTATTTGAGAAAAGTATAGCGAGCGGACATTGGATTGATTTGATATACGGCGATACGCATTTAGCATCTTAAACAGCAATTCTCAATTATGACATTTGTATCATATTTGGTACTCCAACTCAAAAATATGTCGTAGATCTATAAACGGCTCGTTCGGCAAGAAGCTTGGCTGCTTGAGTCTTAGGAAGCCTGCGGGCGATCTCATGCATGCAGGCATTCCCACTTCCGGGACCCAAGGGCTGCTGACACGTCAGAGATCCGGCACTGACAGCCGCTTATGACTTTACCCAGCTTTGTAGATCAATGATTTGTTGCCTTTTTACTCCATGTACTAGAGGTGGAGATGGCTTGAAACGTATAGTATAGACGTGCTTTACCACCCATGACATGAAATCACATCAGCCAACCTATCCTATTCATCACATTCGATTGGGAGCCAATAGCAGGATATTACTTATAGCTGACCCTAGCAGTATTTCTGCCTTTACCTCAACCATTTATCAGACCGACTCTTTACAAACTGAGTATTGGCTTGGTCAGAAGCTCTGCCAAGCTCACGAGAAAGAAATGACTTGTTGAGGAACCGTTGAGAGGGCGCAAAGTGAAACAGTCATGGGGATGCAGCGACTCTCCGATGACTGTCTATTACATTACTATTCTTCGCAAAAGAGTAATTTCCATAGCAGGATTGACGTCGATTTGGCGTTGCCCGCCCTTGGTGTTATCCAAATGAGGCATGTGGCATTAGCGTTACTACAGTTCGTGTTAGTCACAAAGCAGATGCACTAGCTGCAACACGATTAGTGATGAAACTATGAGTAAGAAAATCCATCAACTGATTAAATAAACTTTGAAATGGGTGAATTCCACAATATGTAGCTTCACCAAACAAGAGGAATGAGGGTTGAGTGTTTGCGCACAGATGCTGGGCCACAGGATACAAAATTTCTTAATAGCTCACCTGGAGACACATGCCTGTTGAGAGTCTGGGGAACCTTTGCTTTCTTCAATTACACATAATACTGCAATCATACTATCACCAAAAATGCCATCAAGAACAAACGAGACATCGGAGAGATTGTCCAGCTCCGCCGATATCGTCTCACGATTTCTAGCGCTCGAGCAGATCTACAGTGCCGGAGAATTTGACACATACATCCAATCACATCAAAAAGCAAGTTTCGATGCACTCGAGTCAGAGTCTCAATCAGTTGATGTGATTGTTCTATGCGCATCGGCTATCCTGGCTATCCCCGAAGCGGTGTTTGAGTGGGCAGTTCAGCAATGCCGGACCCATCCAGACGCACGGCAAAGGAACATGGTCCTCGTACTATCTGGTGGCATCGGGCCTTGTACTTCTTTTGTTTACGAGTCAATCAAAGCCAGCAAGAAGTACAGTCGAATCTTTGAGGATATCAATGGGAAGCCCGAGGGAGAAGTGTTGAGGGTCATGGCGGAACGCTTCTACAAGTTGAAGATCAACGAGTCTGAGCAGCGACAAGATACAGAGGAATCTTTGCAGGGTGGATTTAAAATTCTAGTCGCAGATCGCTCTACTAACTGTGGAGTCGATGCATCGGAGACACGGAAGGTTTTGGAAGGCCATTGCATACACTCACCTCGATCTATCGTTGTGGTCCAAGATCCAGCTATGATCAGCCGTACAGTCTCGTCCTTTGAAAGTATATACAAAGACAAGGAAGTACAAGTCTCCAGTTGGCCTAAACGGAATTCCGGCAAGTCAAGTCAGGAATTCAAGTCTCGAACCCTGGGTTACGAGAAGGGTGTTGGTAAAGAACTCTGGTCCATGGATCGCTTCCTGGACCGGATATTAGGAGGGGATCCTCGACTAGAAGATGGAAGGACCTCAAGATACTCTGGTTTCAAACCGCAGCTCGATATTCCTAACGAAGTGGAGGATGCTTGGTCTACAATAATGGACAAGGGTAGCTTGACCGCGTCGACATGAACCGTCAAATCAGGAAGGGTTTAATTCAACTTAGGCTACCAATCTTCACCGTTACTCGTTCAATTGTTTCATTCATTTGAAGTTCATTACGTTTCGTAATGTACCATAGAACAATAGTATGGATGTGCAAATGATATCGACCGGCAATGCAACCCGGTTTTATGGCGCTTACACAGTTACTTGATTCGACCGCTTCGACTCTGACCATGATGCAAATATCAGACCAGGCTGCGACCTGAGAGATATGTTTCACGACGTCACATGATGCACACCTGCTTAAAAAGGCGCCCAATTAATTGGACTCCGACAGGGGAGTTGGAAGATTCTCGAACCATCGCCAGAAGCAAACCTCCGCTTAATCCCCTCCCGGCCCGGACCTCAACAAATCGCCACTCTCATTCCATCGCGCATCTCCCCGCAAATCCATCGGCAATCTCCTTTGCATACACAAACACAGACTTAAAACAATGGCATCATCTCTTCGACGTTTCAGCCTCGTCTTTTACGTGCCGCCCGCTAATGCCGCGGCCTGCAAAGCCGCTATTTTCAAGGCCGGCGCGGGCCGCTACCCGGGTCCCGGGGGCTATACCGAGTGCGCCTGGCAGACGTCGGGCACAGGGCAGTTTCGTCCTGGGGACGCAGCGAATCCGGCTATTGGAAAGGTTGGAGAGCTTGAGGAGACGCCTGAGGTGAGGGTCGAGACGCTTATCCTTGGGGAGGATACAGTGAAGAAGGCTGTGGCTGCGCTCAAAGAGTAGGTCTTCCGTAGATGATGTGGAGATTGAATGACTGACTTTATCTAGGGCGCATCCGTATGAAGAGTGTGCGTACCAGGTCTACCGAGTAGAGGACTTCTGAGCCGCTCATGGTTATCCTGGGGCCAAGAACGGGCTAGTTTGCGGATGCAATCTGGCAGAAGCTTTGTCGGCAGCATGGTCCCGAAGCACGGTCTCTTTCATATAGGTATCTTGGCGGGTGAGCCGCATGAACTAGGTTCTTCCTTGCGAGTTTTTGCATGATCATTCTATGTCCTGGCGGTTTCAATCGTCATGTTGTAGCAATTATACGGTCCTTCAAGAGTCGAGAAGCCAAAATTAGGGTATTATCAAAAACTAACAGTCTAACACTAACAAATCGCCATTTTCAAAATTCTTGAATCTCATGAACTCCAACATTATGCAACAAGAACTTTTGTCTGCGGTAATAGACTTGTCCACCGCTCTCCAGGTTTCCTAGCCCACATCCTCTTCAACGCTTCGATGCCTTTGAGCAGATTTCCGAACCCGCTCCGTGCATGGTGTCGTAGCAGCACGCTCTCGAAATACGCTTTGTGCTCTTCGAGCTGTGCATCCGACGCTGCAACAAAGGTTGTCCAGATCAACATATGCTCCACCGGTGAAGTATGCGGGATCTTCTCGAGCGTCGCGATGAAGCGTTGCACACGGGCTATGGAGCTTGGGTTGAGAGGGACAGGGTTCAGGTCGAAGAATTCGGAGGTCTGATCTGATAAGACCTGCTGAAGGTAGATATCTCGGGCTTGGTATACGAGGTCTGCCACTTGCGAGAATAGAGGCGCGTGTTCCGGATATAACTGCAAACAGTGGTTCAAACATCCAAAGAGTTGATCGGTTCGGGCTTGGGATGAAATCATCTCAAGCCCCATTTCTTCGCCAAGATGTGGAGCAGCGTACACTCGAATCCTGCGTCATATGTCAGATCTGCCTTTCCCAAACAGTAAGGCTTATCTAGACTTACTTGTGAAGCTCGCGCATGATAAACTGAGCCAATATGCCCGTCCCCAACCCTTCCTTACCCCCAATGGCGTCCAGCGCCGATTCAAGCATTCGAAGGAGGACCGGGTAGTCGGAGCTTCCGTTGACGAGAACAGCACACATCAGCAGCAAGAGGCTGATCAGAACAGAATGCTGACTTGATTGATCGACATTGATGAGCTCTTGTCGCTTGCGTAGGCCCTGAAGGGTTCGGGCGCAGAGCTGATATGGATCAGGGACATAAGAGTCATGGGAATCATTTCCGAAGGAATTGTACTGCCGTTTTCCTCGCTGAAAGTTGTTTGACAGTTTATTCATGTGAAAATGGAAAGCCGAGACAGTCAGAACAGCGTCCATGACCAGTTCATCTTGCTGGGCGAGAGGGAGCAGCAGGTGACGCCAATCATTGTGAACGCCGTCTATGGCGATCATTTCTGTTGATATGCATTGCGAGACTGTACCATTTCAGTAACTGGAATGAAGGATACTTATGCGAAGACACGTACATGTTAGGAATAGGTTCCTTTTCCACGCTGGCGTGTTCTCTGGAACCTGTTGGAAGAAGAGGGTGCAGAAGACTGTATGATCGTCTAACAGGTCAAACTGTCCCTGGGAGAGGTCTTGAACCTCGAGGTTCGATGGAATAATCTCAATGTCGTCATCATGAAGTTCGTCGCTATCATCGTCGCTGGACAGTTTCTCAAAGTCCGGCTTCCACTTCAGCGTTGACGTTGTTGCAGATGTCGTTGCATCTTGGGTAGGTGACGAGAGTTTCCACTCATTTCTGCGTACCCTGTTAATATCATTTTGACCATTGAAGGGAGGGACATAAGCGCACTCTTGATAGACAGTCTCAATCGTCTTACCAGCCCACTTTCCCCTCGCAGCAACGCCCTTGTTGAAGCGATGCCGAATGCCCAACCCACTGCAGCTCAAGCCTCGTGAAGTACACTTATTACAGCTTGGCTCAGTTCTGTCGCAATGAATGCGCCTCTTTGAGCATTCGTGACAACCTATACCACGTGTCAGAGCCCTGTTGAGATGGAACGAGGCTGTACTCACCCTTTGTCTTTGGTACATATGCACGTTTCTTTGGCGGCATCGCACACGTCGAATAGGGCCGAGCGATCTTATCGGATCGACGCCCAGCGCGCGAAACTCGGTATCTCAGGGCGATAATTGCATAAACTTAACGGGCCGGGGGAGGAGTCCAGCGTTATTAAAAGGAGAATTCCCGTTGTTTAGAATTTTGCAAGCATCATATGAAGGATGAGCAAGGAAATGCAGGGCGAAGTTGCGGGGTAAAGTTGGAGCATCATCTCCGCAGACACTAATCGATGTTGGGGAATAGGCTAGGCCAGAATAGGAGGGCCAAATGAGAGCAGCTCCGATTTTAGGAATCTGACATTGGCTCATATGCACGTCCAATAGGTGCTAAAGGATGCGTACTTCACTGCAATTTTAACCCACACGGAGCGTACTCGTTTATTAGAATTGAATAGCACAAATTCGGTATTTGGCCTGGATCTTAACTAAATGGACTCGCACCATAAGGACAATATAGAGCCAAATGCTAAATGATGCATAGAAAACAAGGTACTTGGGATCGCCAAAGTCACGAAAGTTTACCGACGTTCACTTGAATTTACTGCGAGGCTACAGGGTATCTCGTACCTCCGTTGGCAGCTGAGTGGCTGCAAGACTTCACTGCGATTTTAACCCACACTGAGACTCTTATGCACCTGCTCGTCAACAAGCTATTCCACATCGATGTAAATATAGCACTCAAGTGGGGCTGAAAGCTTGTTAATATTTATCTGAATCTTGTGCCTGATTGGCTATATGATAACTTCGCATGCTTCCCATCCCAACCAGATTCACATTGAAATTGAGTGGTTTCGTATTAAACCCTTTCTCAGGAACTTAAACAAGGTCCAAGGGCCTGGCTTAAACTCACCAAAAATATGCATTTGACTAGTTTTATACAGTAGGTAACATAGCCAATTCAAATTGTTCACTGCATTGTTGTCTCTCCTTAAAGACTCCCTCTTTTTGATAAAGACTTCACAGGTGTACTAGGCGGGTGTATACAAGCGAGTTCAGGCCTTCCCGACTCTCACTTGTAGATGACATGTCCTTATTAGGCAGATAGCCCAGAAGGAACACACTAGGCTGCTATTTTCACTGCAATTTTAACCCACTCCGAACTGGACATGTCTACCACCTTTTAGTCACCCTGGGAGGCGGCGGAACTCCGGGCCCACTGCACTTTTGGGTCCGAGACTCGTATAAACCATACCTCCTTCATCTTAATTTTAACACAGATCGAGACTCTCATGCATGTTGTGAATGTGAATAGATCATTTCCTAATTAAAAATCCTATTTATCCTATCTAAACCAAATTCTCATGGAAAATCAAGCATGAACAACCCGCCCGAAAAGTCTTCACCACAACCACCACGCAAGAAAGCCCGCAAAAGAGTTTCTAATAAGCAATGCACCGCCTGCGCACGCTTGTTCTCCAAACAAGGCCTGAAAGATCTCAAGTCGCATGATGGGCTCGCCCATCATACCCGCAACGAGTATCTAGCTTCGATTCGAGAAGGCTGCGACTTGTGCGAGTTTATCTTTAACCTAGCCTCAAAGGAGTATGCAAACAGATGGGCAGAGCACGAATACCTTGTTTTTCGAAACTCGAAGCAAGGTGCTAAGGAACGGAACTCTATTATCGATATCCTGCATGGCAGCCTCAAGGGAGTGAACGGAACTCTTGCGATTTATCCCTTTGCGAAACAGGGTATGAGCCTCTTCATTCTTTAACTTTACAGTGCTCCTGTCTCTAATCTGAGCCAGATGATCCCCTCAGCACACTGATCTCTCGAAGGCCGTTATGCAGGGATGTGCAGAGCCCCTCTGTCTTTGTAGCAGCAAAGAAACTCGTCCATGCCTGCCAAAGATTAGATGAACCAACTCTGGGACATCAAAAGTGCCGGTACTCAAGGGACAGCGTTCTACCTACGCGTGTTTTACGAATTTGTGGGCAAGACGGCCCCAGTTCCGTAGTACAGCTGCAGATCAACAAAACAGAGATCCGTGGATCCTACTTGGCCTTGAGTTATTGCTGGGGAAAACAAGACCCCAATAAGCAGACCAATCTTTCCGAGCTTCGAATGAACAATGAGCAAGATCTCATACGTGGGATTAAACTAGAAGATCTGGAACAATCTATTCGAGACGCTATATATGTCACCCAGCAACTGGGCTTCACCTATCTCTGGGTTGACAGATTTTGTATAGTACAAGATTGCCCTGAGGACAAGAGACACGAAATCTCCAAAATGGCAATTACTTATAAGAACGCCGCAATTACGTTGGCAGCAGGTACCGCAACAAAGGCATCGGAAGGATTTCTGGATGTTCCTGCGAGAAAGAACGCAACTTTTCTGCCGGATTTCAAGTTCGATATTCCCATGAAACAAGGCCACAAAGGTACCGTATATCTTTCTGGAGAGCCTTACGAGCCCGATCATCCTCTCGATAAAAGAGGCTGGACATTGCAGGAATTTATGCTATCGTCTCGAATGCTCATTTTCTCCGATTATCAGCTCCTTTGGCAGTGCAAAGAGACCGAATTACAAAGTGTAACTGGAAATGACGCAGGCTTAGAGTATCAACAGCGTCTCGAGTCTTTGCCCTGGATGTCTTTTGACGATGAGGGAGAACCTTCCTACGGAACTCATGACTCTGAGAAACTCTACCTCTGGAAAACCATCATCCACCAGTTCACGGACAGAGATCTCACAGATTCTGAGGATCGACTCCCGGCAGTGACGGGAATCACAACGGAGTTAGAGAAATTGTGGCAAGACTCGCAAATTTACGGTCATTGGGTGCGGTGGTTCATTCAGTTGCTGGCCTGGTATAAACCGGACGTCGATCGCGTGGAGAAGAGGCACCTCAAAAGAGCTCCTAGTTGGTCGTGGGTCTCGGTGGATGGAGGTATTCGGTTCGAAGACCCGATAGAAGTTGAAGACGCAACTATCAAAACACTCACTGCAGCAAGTGTGAGATTATCTTGTCGGATTCTTGAGTACGATTATATCGATGAATTAAAACGAGACTCTGTGCTGGAGAGACCGGACTTTATCAACACTGCTGTAACAGCGGAACTTGGGGATAGAGAATGCCAGTATCTGCTCTTGGGCAAGGCTAGAAAGGATGACAACCGTGAGAGAGGCCTGGGGTTATTGGTGCTTAAAATGGACAGTGGAAGCTACCGGAGAGTCGGCATGGTCATGTTTAGTGACATGTCTATTTGGAATGAGGTCGGATATCGAAATATTGAACTAGAGCCAAGGGAAGGATAGATACGCCGTGTTGACCTTCATATAATTGCACTTCCTTTTTCTATGGCTGGCACTGCTCTGATCTAGTAACCTCTCCTAGCATGGATCTTTTCATGCCTGCGACAGTCGTTCACCCGTGCAAATGCTTTGCCACAAGTTGAACATGCATAGGGTCGATCTCCGAAGTGACTGCGCTCATGACTATTGAGATTGATCTTTCTTGTGAAACTCTTTGTGCAGATATGGCAAGTGAATTTGCCCGACACTTGACGGCGACTCAAGACCTCGAAGTGAGAGCTTCCCTCGCTCAGATGTGGATGGTAAATATTGACGTGACGGTCCCGGTCCTTATTGCTCACGAATCCGAGAGGTGCCGAATTACAAGAGAGTGGACATTGGAACGGTCTTTCGTGGCGTTTCTCGTGGGCATCGCGGGCGTTCTTTTTGTCGTATCCAACATAGAAGAATCGACAAAGAGTACGATGGCACTTAAAGAGGTTGGTGCCGTAGTATTCTTCGATAGTATCTTCGTTGCCTGACTTATCGGAGGGAAGAAATCTTTCCAATTCTGTGCGGTTGTCTTTAAGGGCTGTATCAATCTGAGAAATTCCAATGGAGTTTCGAACTCCGTAATCACCTCTTTGGTGAGTGTATATGTGATTCCATAGCAGGCGAAGGTCTTCGTAGAATGTAAAATCCCGAAATTTTTCAATACTGCTTTTATCGAGCTCGGCATGCTCAGCAACACTCATTTCTGCACGATGGGTATCAACGAATATCTGTAATGCGAACGCAAACTCTTGTGCCACTTCGCAGGGAGCCTCGCTGCTGAAGACCTCGCTGCACTCTCTAATGACTGTGTCAAGATGGTAGAGCCATTGGGAACAAGCGTAATCTTGGAAGGAAAACCAGCCGAACTTCGCGTTTTCAGTTCGCTCGAAAGACCTGTAGTCCTTTGTGAAGCAAGGTAAAGAGAGATACCTCAGACAAATACTCGCGAGCTGGCATTGGACGACCTTTTCCCTTACATGTTTGTTCTCGATGACATGTCTAGCGTAGTAGTCACGAGTTAGTTGTAGAATCATAGGAAGAGCTTCGAGTACTCCGGGGACTAACCTTCGTGCAGTTGTATGGATTAGGCGAATATGTCCACCATCTAGAACATGAACGATAGAGCCAAGATATTGCTCCATGTCTTGCCGTAGCATTTTGTTTTCAAAATCAACTTTTAGTTCTTGACGATCAAAACACAAGATGGCTTGCATCTCATGCCATCTCAGTGGCCTCTTGGCGCAGACAAGCCATCCGAAGAGTAGCTTTGACCTCTGCCATTTCTCCTTACCCCCGGGCTGCGCTTCAAGTTTTTGCTTGACAGAATCTAGTAGCCTTTCGTACCTGAGAAGGGGAAAGAATTAGCGGAATGCCATCAATGCGGTATGAGAAAACCAACATGTCTCCAAGCTTAGCTGGTAGAACCCCTTGCCTTAACAGGGTTATTAAATCCCCTTTTGTGTCTTGCTGTAGGAGATACTCGATGGCTAAATGCGCGTAGAGAAAGGAGTCTGATTTGCTCTGTTAGCCATAATGCATGCTAATGATGATATTGCTGGCTAGGAACATACCCTGGCTTTGATGGCAGATAATTCTTTCAAGGTCTTGTTTGTCGGCGTCAGAGAGACTGAAACCTGTGGCATGATCCGACTTGGAGAACTCTGGAAGTTTCTTCTGAACAAATGCCCTTATGTCATCTTGGTTGTCCTCAGGTTTGAGAGGAATACTGATGCAGTCGTCTCCAGATAAGTATTTTCTTGTTTCTGATGTCTCTCGGCCGATGAATAGAACTCGTAAATGTCCCACCTTAATCTGGGTGTCGCATCTTGACACTAGGTCTTTAAAGAAACGAGCGGTTTGCTGAATCTCCGTACGCTCGCATTCGTCTATTCCATCTATGATGATATATTGCCTTGGGCTGTGCTCAACAAATATTTCAATTAGCTTCTGCACTACCGCCACATCCAAGAGATCAACGCCTCCATTAGTCTTCTTGTCATGGCAGAGCGGAAGGATATAATCGTCCAAGTCGATCATCTGGAGTAGTATGCCTTTGAGAATTTCGAGATGAGTCCGATGTTCATTGTCATCTTCTTGGCAATAGAAGAAGCACGTTTTACTGCCCTCTGGAAACGAGAACCTTGTGTCCTTAGCTTTAGGTGACTTGAGTTCCTCGATAATGAGCGATGCCAATACTGTCTTCCCTACATAAACGTTAGTTCTGTGAAAGGAAAAATGATTGCGAGCGATTTATCCTACCATATCCGCAGTTACCATGCAACCAGATAGCTGAGTCTGGTGGCTCATCTTCTTCCATCCAATCTGAAACTGCACTATAGTTTCTAAAGAGCCAACGTCCACTTCTGGGGCAAATTGCCATCTTACGGAAATCGTCTTGCAATCTTTGCATCTTACCAGAAGCAGAAAGCCACACGGTGACTTCGTGCTTCTGCTCGTGTTTACGGTCACGTTCACTGGCCTCAAAATCTTTCCAGGCTGATTTCGCACCGTAGCAGTATTGCTGGAAAGCGGCATGAGTCTCGCCATAATCCGCTGACCTATGTGAGCCTAGGCTTTTATCTGCAATGGTGGTCGTAGCTTGTAAGACAGCACCGTGAGTCTTGATAAAACCCGCGTGGGTGTTTAAGGAATCCGATATTCTCTTGAATGTATTGGAAGAATCTTCCCAAATGGGTTTCTGGAGGCGTTGCCAGACTAAGATGGGACAAGTTAACCGAACTTAGCTCTTACATATGGAGGACTTGTTCTTACGTTTCGAGGGGAGAGAAAATAACTTGTAAGCTAGGGTATGAAACCGTTGAACATCTTCGTAGATATTCACCAAGCATTCTGTTGAATCTGGGAATCTCTGAAAGAATTCTTCATACTGGGACAAAGGTGCTAATTGCGCCCCAAGAAGCCCGTATACGTCAAGCATGCCGTCAAATGCCCTGTCAACAGGGTTGGTAGTCTGAGCAGAAGCAGTCAATTGCTTAATTCGAACCAGTATAGATACCTCAATGCTTACCTTCAGCAAGAACTTGACGGAACCCCACACGATCGCCATCGCGCTTCCGGTACCAGCGAAGTTGATTGACGAAAGGGTTTTACTTAATTCATCCATGCCATTTAGAAACATGCGAAGTCGATTCATGTTCATCATGTTATTTGTCTGATCTCGCTGCAATTGAATATGATGAATCTCCCTGCGCATGTCTTCGATGGTAGTATTCTCGAATTGTTCCTCATCGCGGGTTTTAAGTGATCTTCTGAACCCATCAGCTACTTCATACAATCTGTCCATCGCGACAGAAAATAGAGCGGAAATGACTTTGGGCCTCAACTTAGTCAAGCAATCTAGCGGGCCAAGAACAATGAACGACAGATTTGGTTGGTGTTGAAGGCAAATTTTTGATGCACTGCGAAAATAGGCAGACTTGAGGGTGCCCAAATTACAATTCATCAGCTTACGGTGGCGCAGCCGAATTGTGAAAGGCGACCTAATAAGGCAACTGGGAGAATGCCTTGTGTTCGCCCAACCTCAGAGCCTCAAAACCCCTCAGCTCTGTGCTGGTGCTACGCTGGCCAACCGCTGAGCAACACGAATTTTTTTAGGCGAACCGGGTGTCATGACTATCATGTGCCTTGTTGGCTTGGCGTGTCTCAGCAGTGCATATCTGCCTGATTTGATTCGTTGAACTAGGTCACCCCCATCACAGTTGTGCTGCAGGCAATGTTACCTGGCTCAGCCTGATTTCAACCTTTACGATGTGGTGAGCGAGAGGCCCGTCGGTGAGAAGTTGGCTGTTTCACCTTCACTATTTACAACTAAAACCAACAATTGAGACAATTGGGGAAAGGGCAATCAATCAGCACCATATAATCATGTCGAGTTATCTAAAACACCTCCTCAATCCTGTTGAAGAGGACGAAAACACGCATACTGGGGGAGGCAACCTGCGTCTGGGCGGACGGCAAGAGAATTGGGTAGAAGGCTTCCGCAACGACACACCATTCAATATAGATGGATCCATTGATCTTGGGTTTCCATCGACCTTTTTTGATGACTATAATGGGGAGATTCCTCGAACCAGCCAATATCTCGGGCCCGAATTGGCAAATCAACTTAGGTATGTTGTCAACATCTTCCTGATGCTTTCCAGCTAACAAATATAGCAATATTCCAGTCATCCAACCAGAGAATGCCTTTCCGATTAACTTTAACCACACTGGTTTTGTTGCCACAGACTCGCAATTTGATATGATGGATTTGGACCTAGGCAGCATCAACCTAGACTTCAGTGATGTCATGCCCGTTCAAGAAGAACACCAACCTACTACCTCGCCATCTACAGCTCCGCTTGAAGATTTCTCTTTCTTGGACGTACCCACCGAAACATCCCGCGAAGGATCTCATACCACCACATCAGGGGGCCCCAACCTCAGTCAGTCGAATACGACACCGGCAACCTCGCCAGAAGATTATGAAGTCGCGGTGCACTATGGGATGGTAAGTTTATCTAACCTTGAAAAAATGTCACATCTGTCCCGGTCATATACTCACACGTAGTAGCTCCACAACGTCGAAGTCAAACTGGTCCCGGGCGATATGTCTTGCATTGATGAGAGACTCAGCACGGCCGGTTCGGCTTATCAATACTTTACTCCTACAGAATTTCAGAAACAAGTTATGCTGTGTTTCCCCGAGGACGATAAACATTTTGGGCATCTTCGCTCTGCTGTTGGACAAACTCTTCTCCCACTCATCTCGCGTCAGAGAGTCAATCTTGAGCCACTAGCACTGAAAGCCGACCTGAGAGAAATTATCCAACGAGCAAGTAAGTCAGCAGATGCTATGGTCAAAGTCGATATCAATATATATGGGCCACGACTTGATTCAACGACGGTCGGTGATGCTCTCTCAGAAGGCAACTTGTGGTTGCAACGGTCAAGCCATGGTAGAACCGATACCATTTACGAGAATCCGCATTTCCTTAGCATCAATATTGACGACGGTCATGCACAGACATTGCAGAATATGGACCCAGTCTCCAATAATGGAGCACCAAAGAAAAAAACACGAGACGACCAACTTCGGAAAATGGTGGAGGAGGTTTACAAAACAGTGGACAACACCCGTGAACTGGAATTGGTCGAAGGTGGTGACAGAGTGACTCGTCAGCTGCTTAGGTATGAGTACATTCAACGAGAATCAGTATTCCCGCTGCTAACAGTACGATAGACACCAGAAAGAAGCGTTGGGATTCATGTTGGAACGAGAGTCTGGGCACATCAACGACAAGTACAGACTCTGGCAAGAAATTGTCCGTGAAGATGGAAAGATTCAATACCGACACAAAATTACCAAAAGGAGAAAGGACATACGGCCGGAAGAAAAAGGTGGTGGTATATTGGCTGACGACATGGGAATGGGAAAGTCTCTTTCCATTCTTGCCTTGGTCATGAAGACGTTGGACAACGGCCAAGAGTGGGCGAAGCAAAAGAATGCTGAGCATAAGGGTAGGAAGGGTCTCACGTTTTCACGCTCTACCCTGATTGTGGTTTCAGCTGCCTGTAAGTCGATCATCAGAAGGAGCCTTCCGATTGACTTATTAATTCATTGCAGTGTTGGTAGAGGAATGGATGAATGAAGTGAGAAAGTACGTTGCGTGGGTTTATTAAACATTGAGAGTTGCTGACGATACCTAGACATCTGGAGAGGGGCCTCAAAATTGTTAAATATCATGGCGATAAAAGGCCCAGGAACCTTGAACAACTCCGTGACATTGAAGACTCGGATATCGTTGTGACAACTTACCACACGCTTACTACAGAGTACTTGGTAGGTAAGGGCAAGTCTTCGCCATTGTATCGAATAGGCTGGTATCGGGTTGTGCTTGACGAAGGCAAGTCGTAATTCCAAATGTTTTTTCTTCACCAGCTGACGATGAGTCTCTAGCACATATCATTCGTCGTCCATCTACAAAGTTTTTTCAAGCATGCGAGTATCTCCACGCCAACTCTCGATGGTGTCTCTCCGGGACGCCCATACAAAACAAGCTCGCCGACATTGGGTCTCTCTTTCGCTTCATTCGCGCCGAGTCATTTGAGAAAGCCTCAGAGTTTCGAAAATGGATCGAAATTGCTTACGACCATTCATTCGACAATCCTGAGCTAGTCAAGAGTCGCCTTGTGATGCTCCTCGAAGCTTTGTGCCTTCGTCGCACGAGAGAAGTGCTAAACTTGCCAAAAACCCGGCAATCTGTGCGGCACCTCGAATTTAGTCCGGAAGAGCGTGATCAATACGAGAAAACAAGAAACATAATTTTGCGTAATATGGAGCATCGCCTCGGAGAGGCTGAGAAAAGCTCCCAATTTGGTATGTTCCAGATGAGATTGCAACTACGCATTCTCTGTAATCATGGTACATACCAAAAGCTATTCTCGTGGCATCGAAGAAGTCTCATAGAAGAGAGAGAAGCAATTATTGGTGCTGCCGGTCGTCATGGAGAGGTATCGTGCGTGGGTTGCGAGCAGCCGATGCCGGTGCTGGGATTGAACTGGTCTGAAAAGATGTTTGACGACGATTGTGCACACGTCTTGTGTTCGAAGTGCATCGAAGAGTCAAACTTCGCCGGACCCGAGTCATCGGCACGACGGTGCCCTGTTTGTGTGAGATGGTACCAAGCCCCTCCAAGTGCGAGTGATATGCAAGAGTTGCAGGAGTCTGCCGAGTCGAACAAGCGTCGCAAGAAAACATCAGTCGAAGATGACCATGAACATTACTTCAATGACGTTGGGAATTCAACTAAGATAAAAGCCATAGTCGAAGATGTCAGGAAAGATTTATGGACAACAAAGAGGTATGTTGATTTACTTGATTTGCTTGTTTCAAGATTTCAAGACACTGACAAATAATAGCATCATCTTCTCCTGCTGGACACGCACTCTTTATTTAATATCAAGACACCTAGATAAAGCTGGAATTCCCTATCTCCAACTAGATGGCAACAGCCCTCTTCCCCAGCGACAAACAACTCTTTCGAAATTTGAGAACGAAGATGAGATGCCGGTTCTCATTATGACAACTGGTACGGGGGCATTTGGGTATGTTTCTCGCATCCTTCATTCCCGGTGGTATTTCTAACGAAATTTTAGGTTGAACTTGACTTGCGCTAATCGCATCTTCATTGCTGAATTGCAATGGAATCCCAGTGTAGAGAGTCAAGCAATTTCTCGCGCCATTCGTCTCGGACAGGAGAATGAAGTCCGAGTCATGAGATATGTGATCCAAAACACAGTGGAAGAGGTGAGTCGTCCAATACATTAAATAACACGAGTACTGATTGGAAACAGGACATAAGACAGCAACAAGACTACAAGAAGCAGATAGCGGCTTTGGGATTTGAAGAAGACATTAATTAGATGAGGGAGAAGGGAGAGCTTTAATATAGATCTTTTCTTTAATCCATCCAAGACGAATTTATGTCTCCAGAGATATAGAATTGAGATCTCATGAGCTGCTTTTCAAAGCATCTTTCCTGTTTTCGCAAAGGCTAGAATGGATCCATCAACTCAACTAGCACTCCCGAAAATTAACGAGCCGAGGGATTCAACGATCTATATAATTATACTTTGCATCTCTAAAGTAAATGAGATGACAACGTCAACGGTAGTAAAGAAAAACGTTTTTCCCCACCTCATGATCCTTGTCCTTGATCTGAAGATCGGCAATTTGCCTGAGTTCTCAGAGTGGGTTAAAATTGCAGTGAAGGGAGGGGTGTCGGACAATGTCAAATGCGCATAAGCGATGGGTTAGGGTTGCGAAAATTTAGGAATGGCGATCCGTGGCACTGACAAGATAGAGGCTTAGCGTTTTTGTTCCTAAGAGACTTAATCCAAGACTTCGGATCCCTGACTTGGAGGGATTCAAATTGCAGTAAAGGAGGGTGGCGCCTAATTCTGACTTGAACCCTTGCTATAAACAAAAACGGGTAACGGGACTGCAATAAGACTAGGTATAAGAAGCAAATAATAGTTTGGGTTTAGAGAACTAAATAAACTAAGAGACCACAGGTAGAGACTATTAATGTATTTGCTTGTAGCGATATGGGTTCCTCAGCATATATATATCTAGAAACCTTGCTTAATATCCCCAGGAGATAGATCATAGATCAAGGTCACACATCTAAATCACACCGTTTCTTTCTTTTTTCAACACAATAAGGTACCATACCTAATATCTCAAAACACAAGTTTCTCTCTCAACCTCCAAGCAAAATAAACCCGTGTTTCCAGGCAGTAAATAACCTTATTATGACTTTTATTCTATACTTAGCTATGTATACCTATAAAATCAAAATTATTAGAAGAATTAAAAACAGCTGTTTAACAAGCTATCAGGATAAAAATAGCTCGAACATAATAAGAAAAAGGAACGAAGGCTTACTAGGTTGTTATTCTTTTTATCATCAATATCAGAAGTCGATTACTACTAGATCCTCGTCTAAGCGCACAACGCCGGGGAGGCCAAATTAGCCAATACTGACCCTTTAGTAGCGATGGGTTTGCCTCGGGATCTTTTGTTAGGTGAAAACAGAGCTTATGGTTACAGTTACATTGCATGTTACAATCGAGTGACATCCCCGCACACGTTACGGAGTCCGAATGCCCATTCTTGTCCATGATCGACAAAGCGGGGAACTAAGAATTGGACGATAATGAGTATTATAATATTTACGGGTGACTTGTATTCCAAAACTATCGATCATCTCAAGCCTGTGGCGCATCTACAGCTTTGCAAAGGACGCTATCTCGGTCCAAATGTATTTGGCGACAGCCGCCTTGCTCACTGCCCCATTGCTGGCTTTGGCGCAAGATCTTATCCCTCCAATCCTAGACTCCACTGCATCTTTCAAAGAGGAGACTTGGTCAGTCGACTCCAGCCCGAAGATAATATACATCGACAATGACTTCGCCTCTGTGTCCGATAAGGATGGTCTAACTCTCATACCACCCACTGCTCTTCAATTCGCGACCACCTTTCAGAACGATCTCAATCAGCTAACAGGCTTCAACTGGACGCTGAAGCAGGTTGATAAGCTTCCTACCAATGTCAGTGGTATCTCGCTTGGTACCTACACTGGCGATGCCTCTGAGCTCGCGTACGAGAATGGCAAGTCCACGTCTGAGGGCTATGAGATAAACGTCAATTCTTATCGCATATCCATCGGTGGAAGTGGTGCGCGCGGCATGTGGTGGGGTACCAGAACGTTACTCCAGCTCCTCCTCGCTGGTAACGGTAATATTACCAGCACTATGGGTAGAGATGCCCCCGCCTATGCGACAAGAGGATACATGTTGGACGCTGGACGAAAATGGTATTCCAAGAACTTCCTCAAGGAACTATGCAGCTACGCGTCTTTCTTCAAGATGAATGAGTTTCATTATCATCTCAGCGACAACTATCCACTCAATCGTGGCAAGAATGAGACTTGGCAAGACGTTTACTCACACTTCTCTCTGTTGCCCGAGGATGAGTCGCTTCGTGGAATTTTGCATGGCCGCGAGAATGAGACATTGTCCAAAGAAGACTTCACCGATTTACAGAAACACTGCGCTTCTCGGGGCATCACGGTCGTTCCAGAAATCGAAGCGCCTGGTCACTCTTTGTATCTCACCAAATGGAAACCAGAGCTTGCCCTACCCAAGAAGGACCTTTTAAACTTGACCCACCCGGATACATTGCCGACAGTGCAGAGTATTTGGACCGAGTTCCTTCCATGGTTCAAGACTAAGGAAGTTCATATTGGCGCTGATGAGTACGACGCTGAATTGGCCGACGATTACATCACTTTTGTCAACAAAATGAGCCGTTTTATCAATTCTACGGCCGATAAGAGGAGCCGTATCTGGGGTACTCATGAGCCGTCCAAAAAGAACCAGACCATCGACAAGAATGTTATCATACAACACTGGCAGTACGGCCAGTCAGACCCTGTGCAGCTCGTCAAAGATGGCTACGATGTGATCAACTCGGAAGACTGGTGGGCTTACACAAGCCTTAAGAACGATCACATGCCGATCTTACCAGCGAGATATCCCCAGTTCTTCAATGAGAGCCGTGTCTTCAACTTTGCCGATAAGGATGAGTGGCAATGGACTCCTGCCGACTTTAACCCTGTCAACACAAGTTTGCAACTTCAGAATGACGAGTCGCTACTTAAGGGTGCTACGTTAGCAGCGTGGAATGACAATGGCCCGGACGCTTCTACCCAGCTAGAGGCTTACTATTCTATGCGTCGAGGTATCGCTTTGGTGGGAGCACGTGCATGGAGTGGTGGCCGTGCACCGAAACTGCCAGAGGAGACAACTGATACCAGCATTGACTTCTATTCTCCGCGGGCTCCGGGTCAAAACCTTGATCGAGTTCTGTCGTCTACGAAGGATGGGCGCCCATTGCTATCATGGACTCGCTCTAGCAGTGACGGCAAGGCAGTGCACCTTGGTCACGGCAGTAAAGGAATGAATTACACACTCTCTCTATCTGTGAGCGGACCTTTCACCCTATCTGGCCCCGATAACTCTCTATATCTAGACAAAGAGGGGAATCTCATTTTTGAGGCTGATGGATGGGAGTATCCCCTCCGCGAAGTCAGTAGAGTAGACGCTCTAGAACTCGACTCTGGCCACCCCGGTCGCATCTGGGTCAACGTCACCGGATCTACGCATGAGCCTGTGAGAGTCTCGGTACCTAACACTATCACATTGGTAACAGACGTCCTTTATGGCACGGTTGTGTGGATTGATGGGGATGTTGTAGGAAGGTTCGAAGTGTTTGTTTACGGGGGGCGGAATACACAATTTAGCTGGAGTCAAATGGCCTTCGTCGCACCGCTGGAGAAAATTGAGGGAGGCTTAGATGGTCTGTCGTTGAATGGATCTGCCGACTTTTCCAGACCTGGCGGGAATGAGCCTCCCAAAATTCCGGAAGCGAACCAGGCTGCCCGTTTCTCTGTTTCACCCGAGTTGATTGCGATAGGCTCGGTGGCAACGGGACTCATTCTCTCGAGCCTATGACCATAACATTGGATGAAGTATCGAAATACAATGGTTATTAGTGTCTGTTGTTTTAAGCAATATTTCATCAGCATCCACTCCCGGGCAGAATCCATTAACAGCTTGTTTAAACCCGTTATCTGATGAACCTAGAAGTCTCTACCATCGTCAGCTTGTGTAGATTTCAGGCATGCTACTCGGACTGTGTTGCTCGAGTTTGAAGTATCAATTGAACGGATTGGACTCGGTTCGCGGTGGGTTTTATCTCTTTAAGAGATACCCGTGACCGATCCGCTTTTGCGGCCCGGAAGCTCCGGTCCGGGCTCCTCCGCCCCACTACCGGAATATTCTCCGACTACACAATTTAGAAACAAGCTTAAACAAACTTAAGTTTATCCCTGACTACTTAGCTCCACTACTGCTACAAAAGAAACGGTCTAGATTAAACGCTCTTGAATGATGGCGTTATCAATCATTCTTGTTGATTAAAAATGCGAGCTCGGGCTATCTACACTACTCCGTACTTAGTGCTTGGATACGATGTGGTACACGCTTTTGTGATAGTCCTTTGCAGGGCAAGCCAATCACCTTGCGGCTTTTAGGGTCAGCCATGCCCCGACACATCGGTGGATTGGATGACTCGCTTAGTAAGAACATGGTCTTTGGCATGATTTCGTTGTCTCTGATTGATTGTTGGAAGACAGTAACAAGCGGAATCATTGAGCGTTAGCAGCCGGCAATGAAATTGAGACTCAACTCATTATGAGGCAACCTTGACAAAGTATGCTTGCATATGTCAGCATTGGGATGAGTGTGGCATCGTTCGGCCTACATCTCATCACCGTCATGTGCGAGCGTCTACCGACTGGGACTGGCCAAATCCATGGCCGAGTTGAACATACGTCAGGAGAAATGGATTTGGACTTTTGTTGTTTTTGACGGCTGTGCTATTACCTGAAATTTGAGTCGATGACGGCACAGGCTGAAAAAGGGAAATGAAACGACGCGAATGTGAGACATTGGCACTTAGAGCCTCTACCTGCATGCTAAAGGCTAACTGGGCTTGGAGCCCGTATCAGCCTGCACTGGCGCAGCTCGACAACAAAATGTCACTTGTGCAGGAGGGTTGCATTTGTACGACAACGTCTCGCCATCTTGGCCAATGTCCTTCTTTAATGAGCAATAGCTCCCCCGGAGTGTAAAAAACTGCGGAAAGGCTTACACCAAAATTCGCTGATCTCCAACCTATTTTGATTCCGGAGCTCTTCTACACCCCCTTAGCTCCCATCTCGGTGTTCTAGATGAGCAAAAGAAGGCAGTCTCATGTTTGTATGGGTCCCATATCATGTGCAGACCAGAGACAAGAGCAATAACACAAAGACGCCCAACCCACAGGCGCAGCTTTATCCACTTTGGTCTCGTATCGGATCTCTTCAGCAATTCTCGACTTACCCCCAATCATGGCCAGCGGCCGTTATAACAGCAACTACTCCAGCTTGAAAGACGTCATAAGGCGGAATGCAACTAACGGCTTCGGTGCCTATGGTATAGCATGCAACAGAGACAGGATACTGCCCATCCTGCCTTGCTATGCCACCCTTATCCAGCGATGATATTTAGAGAATTCCTCGATTGGTTGAATGCGTCCCAGATATTTAGGGGAACAGCTCCAACACCGTCGTGAGGTAAGCAGTTCGCAAACCCTGAGCAAGGCGATCAGCAAGGAAGCTGCATTCGAGCCCGTGAGGACCTGCATCTTGATTTGGTCCAACTGGAGCCAGATCTGATGCAAATACTCCTTGCATTTATCCAAAACATGCCAGCCTAAGCGCATATCATTTCCTGATCTATCATCCGATAAGCCGCACTTCTTCTAAGGCAACAGAGCTAAGAGTGATTGTGTCTGTAATGTGGATTATTGGCAACTAATCTTTGCTAATACCGGTAGCTTAGAGGTTGGGACAAGCAATCCCCAGTTCGAGGGACGTTATTCTCTAATATTCGTCTAAGCATATCGAACTTATGGAATGGGCTGCTAGCAAGTCCGTCGGAATATGGCAAATATCCGCCGGGTTTCGTCTGACAATAGTTGTTCGATGTACAGGATCTAACAATGCATTGAGATATTTGTGTGATGGGTGTGAGCTTCTTTTCATCTCAGGGGTTTTACTGACGTGTATCCTGGTTCACCTTGCCACACTGCCACTCTTAGTGCTCGTAGAGACTGCAAACTTAGAGTTTGTGTTTGATGGTAACAATTATCACAACGTAATATATGAAGGATACTTTAATCCTTGCTATACAACTATCGTGTGACAAACACCGGTGTTTTGAATAGCCATTTTGACTTATACCCATCATGGCCCATAGTCAATTCTCCATCTTTATCACACACACACACACACACATACATACCCACACACACATACACACACACACAAACGCTCATACTTACACAACTGACTTATATTTTTTCCATCCATTGTCATTCTTTTGTCTTCCTAATGGAGGCCCAGTCAACCGACCTCAACAACCAATACCTTTTCGAGGGTATGCTACCGCTGGTCATGGCCGCAGACATTGGAGAGAGGAGACCCAACAAGCGCAGAAATGCGGAACCTGGAAGCATCTCACCACAAAGAAAGAGGCCCCGGTTGAAGAACAAACATAACGAGGCGCTTACCGAGCAAGAGAGAGCCAGCTGCAGCAGCAGCCACAGCCACAGGGACAACAACGGTAGCGGCGGAACGGCCAATGACATCGTGGATGCACAATGCGAAGAAAAGCCACCTCCTCACCAGAGCTTCGCCTGCCCGTTTTTTAGGCTCGATGCCGAGAAATATAAAGAATGTGGGAGTCATCATCTGACCACCTGGAGTCGCACACTGCAACACATCAAACGAAAACATCTTGTCGGAGACGAGTATTGTTCACGTTGTCGACAGAAATTCGAAAATGCAGTACACAAGAACGACCACATTCGGCAGGTGTGCTGCCAGACCATTGGTGTGAAGGAATCCGGTATCCTTCTAGAAGGGGATTACAAAAAGATCAAGAACCATCGCCATAGGTCTGACAAGGAACGGTGGATAGCGGCATGGTACAAGCTATTCCCTGGCGAACAGGTTCCGTCTCCATTCGCCGAGAGCCATACCGAGTTTGCCGACCGAATTGCGGCAATTTGCTTGGAGTATTTTCAACGAGCCGCACCGGGCCACCCTGGCCTACCGGCTTTGGCGTGTGATCTTGCCTATAAGCTGATCCGTATTCTAACTCCCGCCGGAGAAATTGTCATCACTTTAACACGGGCCTCACAGGCTGTGGGGCCGAACTCAGTCCCAGGCTTGGGCTTGGCGGCGGGTAGTCTCCCTATGCCCGACTCAACGTCTAGGCCCGATCATCCGATGGTGCCGGTGACAAACACTCTCTCTCCAGGCAGGCAACAAATCCTTCCCGAGCCCCAGCAAGCCTCGCCTTACTTGTCTGGAGGAACCTTCAGCTTCGAGGAATTCCAAGGTCCGCTACCCCCAGAACCTTCCTTTCAACCAGGGCCATCTGCGTTATATGGCACCGTCGCTGGGCTAGAATACCCGTTTCTGCCAGTGTCTCCCGCAACAGCGGCCGACTTGCAAGGAAACTTGCTAAACAATGTTCTCCCACAAGGGATTGGTGTTTCATTTCCCCACGACCAGAGCGTGTTTCTTGGTGATCTCTCCAACGTATGTCAGGATGGAAATCAATCGAGATCGGCCTGAGGGATATTGGCCATTCGTGATGGCCTTATAGCTGCCTTGTTGGGCGATACTGAGCTCTGCTAGCGGCTTGAGGCTATCGAAAGGGAAGTTGTGGATGTCATTATAGGCTTCTGGATTATCCTGGTCGCCGATAATGGCTCGAACTAGCAAAGTAGCTATCATGACCTGGATGTGATCTTTGTTATTACGCTGGATTGTCTCGAGGGTGGGGGGAGCAGATCTATAAGCTTCTGTATTTAGAAGAAGGAATTTCCACTCGTTTGTCACCGGATTCTATCATGATATGCATTCGGACAATTTCTCGTGTTTCCTTTCCCTTGTCTATACGCACTCGCATTCGAAATGCTTTCTTTTCTTCTTCTTATTTACGATGTTATTTGTTGCTTTGGAATTGACTCACTCTCAACTAAAGCATCGCACTCCGTGCCATAGACTGTTTCATATATATATATATATATAT
>JAPERM010000216.1:0-28476 GCA_030411635.1 Fusarium sp. MBC 119
GCTTAGTAATTAGGTGAAAAGTATGGGGTATATATGACGTAACCGCGGGGTCGTAACAATCAGAACAAATTACTGTATTGAGCTCTTTCACTGCGATTTTAACACACAGCAGGGGCTTACGGTATGTGTTAGCAAATCGAGTTCTGTGATTAGCCAAGCACAGCCCCTTTCGTGTGGTGGGCCACTGTATTTAATTAACTCACAGCCACAACCCTTTGAGTGAAAAACAAGGCTCTTTTAACACTCTTCGCTATGCTCGATTCGGTGTAAGTTGTGTAACATAGACAGTGTCTCCATACGGTCCGTGGCTGGGGAAATGTGGCAGTCTCAATTCCTGCCCCGCACCATTACTTCCACTAAGCTATCTTGAACAGCCCGCTTCACCTGCGTTAGATCAGGTTGGTGTTCTTCCAAGGGCGGGTCACTCGCCAGGAGCATCTCGAAACTATCGCGGCGAGACCAGTCTGGATGTCTAGATCGCCTCAAACAACAACCGCTTTGACGCAGCTGACAGCTCGAAGGCGTCGCATGGATGGAGCGCCGCACTGGATCACACGACTAAAAAGGAATGCAAGCCTCTAGAGGGACTCCAGGATTGCTGTTAACATTATTTAAGCTGAGGATTCAATGATAACGCAGCTAATCTCGAGTTTTCATCCACAAATGCAATGCTTTCGATATTTGTTCAACATCGTAACCCTGGGGTTGCTTGTTCGAGGTTGTGGCCGTTATCTTCACGCCAAACGCCACCCGGTTTCTGTCTTACATATGTTGGCTTGAGAGTAGGGTATGACCTTGGAGATAATAAGTCACTTAGGTGATCTCATGCACTACTGAACATAGATATGACTCCAGGGAGTTTTATAGAATCCTGACATCAAATTCTAGGGTAGGCGTTAGCATCTGAGACTGATGATAAGAACCAGCATTGACCCACTAGCGCCTTGGCCAATTAGAAAGGTGCATGGATATATTGAATGTCTTCGCGTCGCATTCTAATACCGTAAGATCTCGACGGATTTGCCGCAGTAGTAGGCGCCCCAGAGTGCCGCTAGGTTGGGGTTCTTCCCTTCTAAGAAAATAATACAGCATTAATAAACATAAGTCCGTCGCTGATCAACGCCTCGCCTTAGTCTTAGCTAGTAACTATTACAGAAATAGACTCAGGCTTGCATGAGTTTGGCCACTAATAAGGCAAATTTCTTGGGATCTTATGGTAACCCCAAATCATTGAATAAGAACACAATATATTTTTGGTTCAGTGTGTGATAATATATCGAACTCAGTGTAGAGTCGTGTTTCTGTCGTGAAAGTCTCAGGTTTTCGTTCTGTCTTGCTTCTTAAAGACAGCCTGGCACGAGATCCAAAGCCCTTTCTTTGATCATTGAAGCTCCTAACCAAGATTATCACGTCTATTAAGAGATGTTCAAACAATCAAACTCACGAAGGCTCTGGGGGGTTCCTCAAAAATGGATTAAGTACTGATGCAAGTGCCAACAATGAGAGTATTCTGACCATTCTTTATTTTCCACTCTTAGTTGCCTTCTACGACCGCCAAGTTTGTTTTTCTCTTTGTTCGATGACGATGATTCACCCATGTATCTGCAACAAATAATTTAGGATTTTTAAATATCACAGGCTATTGTTGAACTCTGGTTGGGTGTGCGAATGTACTTTGTTGAACATCACAGGGCCTGAGATATCCTGCTTGAGAACAATAGCCGCTAACCACTTGTTCTTCACCATTGTCCTTTCACACAGCGGTTTCCTGCTTTGAATAACGAAGTAAAAGACAAACCAGAGATGGTGCCAAACATTCTCCAAATTTTATAAAGACGCGATAGACGGGCCTCACCATTGACAATTCTTCAAACCCCCCTCATCCAAACTACAATAAACACACAAACATCCTACCATGACAACCAACTGCGACAACGACACGCGCCACCGCGCCCGCCAAATCCAACTTATCCACACGCTCCATAAGGAGAGCCCTCAACAATACGCTGACTTGATCACTGACGAAGACATTTCCTTGCCACACGAGCTCGAGCCATGCTGGACACACAAGCTTGACAGGCCCAGCGAAGTTCTTCAATTTCCGTTCCAGTGGGTTGCCGAGAAGGGATCTCTTGCCGAGATGCTTCGCGTTTTTGGTATTGATGCAAATGAGTTGCTTGAGAGTCGCTGAGGAAATTGTGTGAGAATTCGGAAATCTCATTATGAGTCGGTGATGGCCTGACGGGTGGCCGGAATGTAAGTATTGATAGAGACTTCAGGGTATAAATAAAATCTTTAAGGGCGTTAAAGGCAGAAATTCTTTACCGTAAAACTTCAAACAAATACCGAGACGGAGTTTAATTTCAAAATCGTGCCTAAATTTCAGAATTACTGCGAGGTTTGCAGTCGAGGATCAATTATAAAACCTGATATATAAGGTTAGCTCTACAATCTCTTCAAAGTAAAGCGGCACCTACGAGGCTAACAAATGTACAAATGTCTCGACTCCGAACACAGATGACTCTTAACAACACGATTTTGGCTCCCGTCCCTGTTATCACAGACCGCAGCACCCAGTTATATTTCTTTTACTTCCCGTTGAAGGGTGGAAAACTGCACCACGTCATCCGCAATGAAATGGTACTCGGCAAGACTCTTCCACTGTTGGAAAGCCTAACTTCTAACCCCAACAGCTTTTTGTCTGTTACTAAAGTTAGGAAGGTGATTACGGTGTATTATACCGTTAAGAACTAGCAAGCTCTTTATAGCTTTAGAGACCAGGTTAAGTCTTGGTCTCTTAAGAGAATAGCTACTATAGGTTAGTTACTCAGTATGTTAGCTTAGTAGTAATAGGGTTGATTTAAAATTCCGGTGTTAATGCCTCTTATCGCCGAAGCTAACTGCTAATCCCGGGTCGTCATGTCGTGTATAGGCAGGTCAGGCAACGCGGCGAGATTGGCTTGGCGTCTAGGGCTATGCCACTGGAAGGATCAGCGCGGAGATCTTTACCCACTTATTACCTCAAATGGATAAATGTCTCTGATTGGCCAATTCGTCTGATTGGACAACCAACCCTTCATGGCAATATCCTGACTTTGCTATAATCGAGATGTTCGAGTACTGGATGATAGGAGTAACGTCTCAAATATCTATAAATGACTAACGAAAACCCTTTTCAATCGTTCTTAAGTTCTCATACCCTCAGCCCCTGCCTATTCAACGCTACAAACACCAAATCACCGAGTATCAACCACAGTTACTTCTTGTGTATGCCAATAACACACACCCTACAACTCAACCCAAAACCATGCCAAACTTTTTATCTCTTGTCCGGGATCAATATGCGTCTCTCGAGATCCCCACCCCTCCGAGTGACATTATGGATGCAACATACGTCGTCACGGGTGCCAACACGGGCTTGGGTTTTGAGTGCACCAAGCATCTTTTCCAAATGAAAGCTGGTCGTGTGATACTAGCAGTTCGATCTCGCGAGAAGGGTGAGACGGCCTTGAAGACCATTCGGAAGGAAACTGGCCGCCAAAATACCGGCGAATTGTGGGAGCTAGACCTCACGTCTCTAGACTCGGTAGAGGCCTTTGCCAAACGTCTCAGAGGTCTGCATCGTCTAGATGCTCTCATAGCTAATGCTGGAGTGGTGATGGGAGATTTCCAGCTCGTCGAAGGCTTGGAAACATCCCTTTTAGTGAACGTCGTCTCTACTATGTTGCTGGCGTTTCGCGCGTTGCCTAAACTCAAAGAGTCTGCACAAAAGATTGGAACCTACACTCGTCTCGTCGTTGTGACAAGTGACAGCGCGCTTGAAGACAATATGAGAATGCGCGTGAAAGAACTTCAGGGCGATGTCTTTGAAGCGCTTAGCGCAAAGAATAACTTCAGTACTCTTCTTCAGTAAGGAATCTTGTCACGCAGAAACGCAAAGGCTGGCAATCACTAACTTTTTCTTTCATAGGTACCCTACCACTAAGCTCCTACAGGTATACGCAATCCGAGAGCTGGCTTCGCGGCTTCCTGTGGCCGAGTCTGGCGTTATCGTCAATGTGGTCAACCCAGGTTTGTGTTACTCTAATCTGGACCGCAATTCTTCCCTCATGATCAAAATCGGACTGGCGACCGCGAGACTACTACTTGCAAGATCAACCGAAAAGGGGAGTCGGAATTTCCTGCACGCCGCTTTCGCAGGGCCAGACAGCCATGGCGTCTACTGCTCGGAGTGCCAAGTCAAAGAGTAAGTCTTTTAGCCGCAACACTCTTGCTTCCTGCCTTATGCTTCTATCCAGACCCCTCATAGCAGAACCACTTCTGTGTTTGTGATATAGGCTAATTAGGTGGCAGCCACGTCGTTCCCGATTGGATCACAAATGATGACGGCAAGCGTACACAGGAACGTGTCTGGAATGACCTGATGAAGAGATTGAGATTGATCGGCCACGGTGATGACATCGTGACTCTGTTTGAAGGTCAGGACACTGGCGAATGAGTCAGGCTTTATATTAGCCCCTTGGCGTTCTCCATCTTTACTTGGTACATCCTCAAGGGGTCCAGAGTTTCCTGGCTAGCATATCATGAAATTCTGAAATCCAACCGTATAAAGTCAACTGAGCAGTAACATCCTCCCATGTCCTTAGTAAGAGTGCATCAGCAATGACACGGATACGGTCAATAGACAACGCAACTGTGTCACGGCATCTCTCGTTTTCTGGAGCCGACACGGCGTAGACAAAGAAGAGCCAGAGAGAGAAAGCCAAGTCCTCCCTTCTTTCCCCTGGATGAATATTCATATAGAACCGATCAAGCTGTGTCCATAGCGCTTGAGATAGTAACAGAGATCATACTGGTCTTTCCCGCGGGTCATAATGAGTGATCATACCCATGAAGGCGAGATATCCTAATTGGCAAATACGATCCAAAGTACCAAACGGCGGTGGGCTGACTAGCGGTGCGTAGTCTGTCAAGCGCTGGCAAATTGTAATAATGATATCTTGGTACTGAAATGAGTCAAACTGGGAGCTACCAGCATGACTGCACAAGGCTTGAACATCGCGCATGACGAACTGTAAGGCCGCAGAAGTCTTCTTCAATGGATACGGAAGCGTTTCACTCCTCTTCCGCAAGTTTAATGGAACGACATATGGAATAGCTGGTAACGGCGAATGTGATCCAAATAAAGTCGGCGTTCCAGCCATGAGTGCGACGTCTAAGTCAGTTCGGCGGACCTTATTACCCACTTCAGGAGCATCTGTGCAGAGCCCCATTAGACCACTGGCACGGGATTCAATAATATTCTTGAGGCCATTTAGATGAATGCGGCTCTCATCGAGGTTACCGATAAGTGTGGCGTGAATGGCTAGCGAAATGATGGCACCTAGACTGGACTCTGGTGGTGAAGTATTACTACTTAGCTCCAGGCGAATTAAACGCAAGGACTCGGCGAAATGGTGAAGAGATTTCAATGGCATGCCGACCTCGCCACGACGGCGAGATATGTAGGCCTCAGTCATTGCGATACCGCAGTGAAGGACTACTCAACTGTCAAAACAGCACTTATGAGCCGGGGCTTGGGTTTCTTACCGCATGGATTCGTAACCATTAACTCAAACCAAGAAATTTCAACTTTCTTGCTGGGACGACAGAAAAGTCGAGGATAGAGTGTTTCAGAGATGAGGAAATGAACTGCGAATCAGGCTCGTTAGCAAACGACTGTTCCAAAGGTCCAAGGTACGCCCTACACACATTGATGGAACAAGTACCGGCTCGATGAAGGGGAAAGATCCGAGGCCGCAAAGTAAGAGAGCCCAGTTGCGCAGATATCACTCCGGGGCGAAGTCAAGCGCAGAATAGCCGCCAATTCATTGGAAATATCGTTCTCGGAAGGTTTAGGGAGAAGGGGCCGCTCGATTGTGGCCCTAGAAAGATCTCCCGGGGTTTGAATGGCTTGGCCGTTATTTACACTGCTTTTGCCTGGCTGAAATTTGCGACCTCGGCCTGGGACAGTCTTTCCCAAGTTCTTGCCCTTCATTGCATGGCTGCGGATGGTCTTTTGTGAATGCCGGTCTGGTGGCGTATTGTTGTTAACAAAGTGGAACTCCATGTCCCGGCTAGTTGCTATTAATTTTCTGGTTGACACTATTTCGGTATTGCTCTCTTTAAAAGAAAAAAGAACACCACGAAACAGGATTATAAGCGGTAAGACAGCCTATTTATACTCTGGCAGCCTTAAAAACGGGACCGCTGGCCTTAAATTTACCCGTTCGCTCTGTGGGGCGGGGCCCTTAGGCGAGCCAACCTAGCTTGCTAGGTTGGCAGGTGGGTCGAAAGATAACAGGCACGCCAAACGCTGCTGACAGAAATATTGGAGCAGTGACGAGCTAGGGCTACTTTTTAGCGTCATCGCGCAGAGTAGAGCCTGCGTTGAAACGGCCTGTGCCGCAGTCGACTTCTATTAGTATAATGTTACATTTATATCGCTATACATATTATCTTGGAAAAGATTTGGAAAAGCATTATATAGCATATCCTTGTACGTTTACTATGTCAGTTACGAGGGATATGTTAGTTGAAGGAAGTTGGGAGAGTATGGACTTATTAAAATGTCAAGGTAAACGTCTGCGGGCGTAGAAACATATACAACCGCCAAAATTGGGCAAACCCATACCGAATAACTAGTATCATATCAATCTTCGCTCTAGATCTCCCCAGAGAGTACTTCTATCTAGTTTCGAATTACTACAGCACAACTAAGATGCTTGGTCAGGAGGTTGATGGACGATACCGGAGAAGCGTAAACAAAACTTATCATGAGCTTAAACGTAGTAGCGATAGAGTTGTTACAAAGCTAGTCTCAAAGTCGGGTAACCCTCGGTAGTAGCAAATAGCTAGATATTTCACAGCATGACCGAGCTTAAGAGCCATGTTCATTATGATACTGCGACATACACATTTTCGAAGGAGCAGCTGGAAGTCATTGGGAAACTCATTGAATTGAATAAGAGACCATGCACACTACCCCCTGCTACCACTTCCTCAACTCTTATGCAACAACTCAGCGAGGGGTGTAATCAACAATCTCAGTCATGCCAATGCTGGGCCTCTTGCCATTAGCATCTTCGGTCATGCTGTAAAACTTGCGCGTAGAGTCGATGTCGGACTGCTGAATCTCTGGGGGTTCGTCGCGATAGTTCATAACTGACTTAGGATCGGGCGCGTCAATACGAACAGCCTTCTTCGCCTCTCTCGCACCGGCAGTCATTTTGTCACGGACATCCCCAATGGCGAATTCGTGTCGCAAACCGAGTACGTGTCCAAGCTCGTGAGTAAAAACCTTCCACACTGCGAGATGTTGGTATGAGAAAGCTATGTTGAAGGTACTAAGACGACTTACTGTTGGGCTTCCACTCTCCGTTAAAAGCATAAGAGTATACAAATAGATAATTGAGATCCTCACCATTAGGGAAGAAGGCTCGGGCAAGGATCCTTCCGCTGGCACCGCCATGTGTCAGGACAAAGGTGGCATCCTTGGCCAGTGGCACCCACTCAAAAGTGACGCCGACATCAGCGTCGTTCCATGCTTGTGCAGCGATGTTGAGCTGCTGAGCAGCGTAGTCGGCGTCTTCTTGTCTTTTGAAACCCTCGCGCCAGGCTGCCCACTTAACTACTGAGCCGGGGACCCAGCGGGGTATGTGGTCATCTAGTCCGACCACTATATCCCACATGTTATCCTTTTTCTCCATGGCAGCTTGGAAAACCGGAGGAATTGGCGGCTGGGTGATGCAAACGGGAGCCTCAGTGATATCCGGACCCTTGACATCTCCATCTACATGGGAAACTTCGGTTGGCTCGATGGTCCGGAGGACATCGGCTCCGACTGCTTGCTCAACAGCGTCAAGGAGAATCTCCTTTGTCGAGGGGCCTCGAGAACCCATTGTCGAACTGAGATCAGTGCCGCACCACTCAAATGTATCCAGTTTGTCTGATGATGAGAGTAGAAAAAGTAAAAATAGGGAAGAGAAGAACTCTGGAGGGCTGTACTGAAGAAGATGGGATTGATCTTGTGTCGCGGAGCGAGGCGTACTTGTACAACGAGGGTACTTGACACTTCCCCGCGCTTTCCGTACTCAACCGCCTCGTCCCTCTCCGCTGACAATTTTCGCATCTGCTCCTTTCAACCATGTGCGGCTGAGAGCCTGAAACAATACTAAGACATAACTATAGCCATCAAAGACTGTATACGAGGATCAATGATGTCGTAGTGAATGAGGTTTAGCAGTGTCCCGAGATTTAAGCCACTAAAATACCTGCATGGTGTCTCCTCGGTAAAACCTCAATTGAGCTGACCACAAAAGAGGTAGGTTGCCCTGGATCTGGCAAATAATCCGCTTTCCCGGCCTCTGAGACCCACCTCAAAACTGCATTATTGAAACCTGGATACCCGTAGGTGTTTCGGACGAGGCGAACTGACTCCGTATATCAAGGGAATAATCTAAATAGTCTAGATGCTAACAGGATTAACGCTAGTTACCTGCCGGTGGCGCCCAGAACGATATAGGTCTATACACGTGCCAGATTTGACTGATGTACTACGTTGCCAAAAGCGGTTCCCCGCATACCAAGGTTGGCTGAACGACTCCAAAATGTGACAGCTGCATAGATGAGGCTGGCTGAACGATGCAGAATTATAACACTAGTGCACAAAACGCGTGGGTAGCGGTGTGGGGCTGCTTAGGAACTATTGATTCTAGCCAAATCGAATCACCTTGGAACCTCAGATGAGCCTATCAACACTACCGACCAAGTCATGATCTGAGACATCCCCACGCAGAATGTGACGAGAATCACATTTAAGGCTCTCAATCAAGACACCTACATGGTGGGCAATCATTTCCGAATCGTGGAATTGACTAGTCTACTTTTCCACATCCTCACAACCTCGTGACGGATCAACTTGTTTATTAGTTCTTGGTAATATATCTCGCTCTCGGCATTCTCAGGCGACCTCGAAAAAGTCTCGAGAAGAGATGGATCTAGATTTCTTCAGCCGTGCCTTTGTGATAAGCATTATTGAGCTATCACCTACACCTTTCCCTACAAAGCAAAGGTTGCGTTACTACGTCTCTCAGCTGGCATACAGTGGCAAGGGCAGTACTCTAAGCAGTCGTGTACGCATCGAGTCTTCGCCCATATAGACCGACCCTGGATGCAAATGATGCCGGAAGGAGAAAAGACTCCGTGTGGTTCAGCTTGCACTTTGCTGGTCGGGCTAGCTGGAGCAGCAAACTCTAATCTCCTAAAGGAGTTCAGCCGTGATGTTCCACGTTTCACCTGAGCTCGCCACTATCATGCCAAATTAGGACACGGGAAGATTGATTGACTTGTCAGAATCTCTGCTGGTATGCCTATGCGACTAGTGAGTAGCAATATTCAACGCCGCAGGGCAAGAGTGCAGATTTGAACGAGCTAGGAACTATAAATCTCTTGCTCTTTGCTGCTATGAACATCAATGCATACATCATCATCAGGCTATTCTATAAAACAACACTAGCTATCTTCTCTCTAGCCCGTCATGCGTGTTCGTCGCTCCCTTCAAGAACTTGTCAGTCTTTACGACAGCGGTGATAGAACCCAACTTGAGAACCTTGTCAGAGCTTTTCGCAAGATCCAGGCTCTCCCTGCTGAAAACGAGGACTCCTTCTTCGTTATTGCAGGCTATCATGGTGAACCCTTCGTGAAGGAGGATCCTACCAACCCAGACTGGTGGGGGGGCTACTGCCAGCATCAGACGGTTCTCTTCCCAACCTGGCACCGAGCATATCTCTACCGCCTAGAGAACGCACTACGCAATGCTCTGCCTGAGGCTACAGATCTAGCGTTGCCGTTCTGGGACGAATGCGTCTCTTACGGAACAGACGACAATCCAATCCCTTGGTTTGTCACTGCTCGCGAGCTGCCCTTCCCTGTTGATGGCAGAACAGACAACCCCCTATTCTCGTACACACTCCAGAAAGGTCTCGCGGACAATCATACCACTACAGATGTAAGCAGGTATACTAAGCACGCCGGCTATCAGACGGTTCGCTACCCACTGTCTGGTCTTGTCGGGAACGTGAAGGACAAAGACGAGACCGAAGCCCATAACGCCAAGTACCTGGATCAAGAAGCCAATGTCACGATTCTCAATTCCAATGTTAAGGCCTGGATGGACGGTACAGTCCAGATTACGCCAGATGGAGACCCTGACACGACTCTTCCCGACACGTACTCAGTCTTTTCCCGTTACCAGATCTGTCTCGAGGCGCCCAACTACACTGTCTTCTCCAATAAGGCTTCCATGGCAGAATATATCGTTGAACATGGCGGCGAGCCTCATTATGGTGTTGCTCTTGAGGAGCCACATAACGCAATCCATCTCGCGCTTGGAGGCTTCTATCAGAAAGCTGTATATAATGCCGACCCCATCCTTGGTGCCAACGGTGACATGGGTGAGAACGAGACTGCTGCCTTCGACCCAATCTTTTATCTCCACCACGCCTTTGTCGATTACACCTTCTGGCAGTGGCAACTCCGTCATGGCTGCACTGCTACCGGTAGTCTGACTGTCGAGGCTGGTAAGGCCGGCACTACGAGCCTGGGCGACCCGGTATTCCCGAAGGGCACAGCTCTGGACACGAACAGCCCACTGGACCCTTTCAAGAGTCCTAGTGGTGAATTCTTCACCTCGAATGACGTGACAGATATCCAGAAGCTTGGTTACAGCTATGGTCCTGGCTCGCTCGACATCGACAACGATGAAGGCGGGTACACCCCGCCTAAGGAGCCCATTGCTAGTATTGTACGGGTACATAATGTCAGCCGCTCTGACTACGCTGGCTCTTTTGTCATCCGCACTCATGTTGAGTTGCCTGATGGTAGAACCGTCGAGGTTGGGCGTGAAGCTGTTCTGAGTCGATGGAATGTTGCTGGGTGCCGTAACTGCCAAGATCACTTGGACGAGAACTCATTTATCCCTATCCACAAAAAGACAATGGAAAAATTGAAAGCTGGCAATGATGACAAGGACAAGATCAAGTTCCACGTTCAAATCCAGTCCCGCGAGTTGGGCGGGGATGAATTACGTGAGCCTGTACGGGAGCCAGTAGTTGAGTTCCTGTAGTTAGTATCTTATAGGAAAACAAAGAGAATTTGAGAGTTTATTATAGTAACGCTTTGATAAAACTGTTTTGTCATATTTTATATTTCTGTTTGTCTTTTACTTAACTTTTCCTTTTGGCTGTACTGCAGTAGTTAGAGGTCATATAGAGTTAGAAATCGCTTCTTAGAACAATTAGTGTAAAAGAGAGATAAAAGCAAAGACCTATAAATAAAAGCTTACAAAGAACTAGATATATAAACAAGTTATAGTTTTATGTTATAATTTACTTTACCATGACTAAGTTCAGTACTAGCTCCTCTGATGTTATCGCCCTCTTCACCAAAGGCATAATGACTAGTTATTATTCGATATGTCTCAAACTAATACGGGAACATATACAAGTCTCAAATCCCAGCCGCGATTACAAGAAGGCATGCTGACTGATGTCCGCGGGGGCTAGGTTGGCACGATCAGCTTAGCCCAACCATACGATCTTGCCAGCCTTGACCAGAATGATCAGACGCTGAGCATTTTAGCCTCGCCTGGATAGCTATCTATCATGCACTATACCAGAACGTTTCGCTCAATTGTCGAGGCTCGGTTTGTTGTGATGAACGCCTTTTATTCGGGTCCTTCGCCATTTCTTTTTGAATCAATCACGTTATTCTTCAGTCGATTACGAGAAGTTGAGCCACTACACCAGTTGTAGAAATCTTGGGAATGTCATCGGGTGATGGTACGGGCTCCAAGTAAATCCTAAGGAGACTCGGGGCTCGGACGAGATGTATAAGACCCTAGGGAGTTCTGTGCCCTCCCAAGATCATACCCTTGGGTAAGCCTTTGTATTCAGGATTGATAATTAGAATATCAGGCGTCGGTGAGTGATCTGACGAGTCTTATCGCTGGATAAGTATTGATAAAGGCTTGAAGATATGAATGGAAGGCTCAGGGGCGACAAGGTGAGAAAAGGCGAGGAGCTCTTCATTACCACACTTGAAACAGTTGCCGTGGTGTAATTTGACATGGAGATCGTGCCTGAATTTCTAGCTTACTCCGAGATCTGTAGTAGAAGATGGATTTCAAGAACGGCGACTGGAGAATAGAGTTTTTACTCATCATTGATATGACTATCATTCCTTTTTGTGTTGATTTCATGATACAGACGAGCTTCTTACTAATCTTCACAATGGTGCGGCTTTGCCTTTCGACGGGGGCCAGCCTGCTCCGTAAGAACTCCTTTTGCCCGTACCACTATTAGCGAGCTTGGTATCTTAGAATGGTTCGAAATGAAATCGACGCTCCGTTCACCTTCAAATGCCCACTAAGGTCTCAGGTTCAAACAAGGACTTGAGAGTTTTGAGCTTGCTACCGAAGGAGTCTCCAGGAAAATAACATTCAATGTAACTGATTTGCCTAGCAGCTATTTAACATTGGGTGATCTAAGAAAAGGCTCATCCAAATGTTCCAGCATAAGTTCCCATTAACAGCTCTCCCACATCGCCACACACATTCCACTCGGGCAACACTTAGCTTTATCAACATATCAGCTCTAGTTCACTCACGTACACGATCATAGAAGCAGAAACGTACTGAGTCCTATACAGAAAATGCTACAACTCGAGACCCGTGGTGCATCACTTGCAGCTTGAAGTGCAAGTACAGCCTCGTTGGAAAAGCCAGGGATAGTCAGTGCAGACGTCAAAGGCATCATGGCCGCCAAGAGAAGAGAGGGCTTCATCTTGTTGAATTGAAGGTTTGGGCAGATGGCAGTTAAATAAAAGCGACGCGCGGAATTGATTGAATGGAAGATGGATGTTGTTTAGATACCAGTTGGAGGTTCGGGAGATGGAGAGTCGCGAGTTTATATACTTTGTTATCAAGAGATTCTTGGTTCGAGAAATTCGTTATCTTCCACTTATCTATACCTCACTCAGCTAATGTGTACTGGGTGAGACATGACTATTGCCTATGGCGTTGCTGAGTACACAAATGCTCGTATTGGAAAGGCTGAGAAACGATCTTGGGCAGCTCATTATCTTAGCATGCATCGATAGTTGCTTCCTCTATTGAAAACCTTTCGACATATCATGTTTTTTATGGTTTGAAGTCACACAGCTGTTGTGGCTTCAATAGCTATATGCACGGTGTAGTCTAGAACTTCTGGTTCACCAGTTAGTCCGCCATGGGGTGAGCTGAGCATCACTGAAAACGGAGGCTAAAAGGGCCACACGCATCCGAATCTGGACAAGGTGCGTTATTTATTCGAGCTGGATATTCAGAAACAGTAAGTTTGATTCAGACACGACTTGAAATGGGATAGTAACATATGCAATGAACTTATTCGGCCCAACCGAACGGCCAGGGCGTTCGCACAGGGATTATTTATCAAGATAAGCAAGCATGGGTATGGCTGACGCTAGGAAACATGCCCCTCGGCGCCTCACGGCGCAACCCATCCACGGTCCGGAGTTATCCCAGCTCATGGAGACTAGTTTGAGGAATTTACCCCACCATCTCATCTTGACCACAGTTCATCCTCCGATCCAACACTCGCAGGTTTCAGAATATGCTTTCAATATATTCTTCGAAAGAAAGATCGAGAATGCATGCTTTTATGTTCACAATGGTGGAATCTCAAGCGAACCCGAGATCTGGCATACGGCACTCGAGTCGGATGAGACATGATTGCGAGGCTCTGGAAGGACATGCTCGGGAATTGGAATGTGGGCGGGGCATCAGGGTGTTGCTTGCTTCGGACACTGAAGCTGGCAAGTGGTGTTCGATGCCCGGACTAACCTCCTTTCCGTGAAGTCCGTCACCGAAGGCAGATCGACTGCTGGACCAGTTGGCACTGCTTTATCCAATGGCTACACGACTTGAGCACTAGATACACTCAAGACAGAAAAATTCTAGTATTTTACAAAATCAAGCGATTTCAAATATCTGCGTGATGACCGATATTTCATTTTTCTGAATGGTCCACCCTTGAAAGGTTTAGGAGTTGTTCAATCCTTTTGGTTAATTCAACCCTTGGGTCAGCCCCGCTTCGCACCCTTAGGCGCACCATTTTCCCGCAGAATGTTACGCTTCTTCATTTAGAGGTCAAGGGCCGCTAGAAGATTGACACAAACAGATAACGAGCGTCTTATGCTATATACCTCAAGATTCAGAGACGACTAGCATCAATTTTGACATGAGTAGCACCGTGGTTTTTGAATGTCAATACACACCATCAATCGTGCGATTGGGTACCCAGTACTCAACGGCTTTGTGCGGTGTGGCTTTGACGGCGAAATGCTGAGCGGCCCAGTTAATATCGACAGATAATCGAGAAGAAGGCAGTCTTGGATCTCTGGACTGCGTCAGACGCTCATGAACAGCGGCATATTCAGCGAATCATGTGTGTAGGCTTTACCCTAGACAAATGAACACCTCAAGAAATCAGCGACAGCGAAACCTGTGTCACATCGTTCAAATAAAGAAGCTCGTCGCCTATTGCGGCCCGTTCCGACACTAAACCTTATTACAAAGCGAATCAAGGCTAATAATGCTTCCATATATGGAGTTGAGAGCATTCATACAAGGTTCTTAATAAGGGCTGGCGACAAGCATTATCTCAGAGTGAGAAGCACCCTGGCTGATGGTATTGATCGAGTCGATGAGTAGAGGATCCGTCAGTGGCTGCAAGCTTGTGGAGACGTATCTCTACTGGCGTCTGTTAGGGTGTACTTTTTACGACACTAAATTCTCTTCGGTATCCATGTATTCCTTATTGCCCTCCCCTAAAGTCACTGGTTGTTCGATGATCCCACCAGCCTTGCGCATTCACAACAGAAGTATCTCTCCGAGTAATTGTCTTGAGTATAAACTTTTAGTATTTTTCGGAGGAAGATAGCACCACAAGTAAATGAAGGATTTGGAAGGACCGGCCAAAATGAATTATCACGTCATGATCGCCTAAGTTAGTTAACGGGATTGACGCACAGCTGGCACGCATTTTCACACCTTCGCATTAAACTGGGCTTTTAGTAAAGGGGAAAATAAAACTGCACTTTGATGAGCTCTTTTGTGCGAACTTTGTTCATGTTGTTGATGGTACGACAGTAGCATCACAAAGCGGACTGTCAGGTAATGTTGGTATAAATGAACTTAGAAGAAACTAAATAAGTGAGAGTATAGACAAAAAGACAAGTCAGTCGGTGTTTGCTCAGAGAATATACTGGGTATGCTTCAGTACAATCACTTCTCATTACAGATAAGCCTTCATGACACGCCAAGTATTTCGCCCCCAGCCCCTGACTTGTAACAGGCTCCGAGACACGGAAGTACATTAGGCATGCAGATACACCCGTTTCCCCGAAGCACCAGGCAATGCACAACTACTTGGAGTTTGTACATTTATAATCCCTGCCACCTGTAAACCCCCACGCCTTAAGCGAGACTGCGGCCTAGCAGGGTAGCCCAATTGGCGCCTGGAAGAATTAGTACATCATGCATATCATATGTGTTGCTGCCCCATCGCAGGCGATTAGTGAGCAGTTTAAAGACCCAGAAGCATGCCAATGAATCCATTCATGTCAGAAACGGATGTCTTTTCACTTATCTCTCTTATCATTCTTCACCCGCGATGCGCAATCCATGGCCCCGCGGGCTTCTCATTTTTTTGATACTCGCTATAATAGCTTTTGCTACCACCATTCTCAAGCTCAGCCCTCTATCAGCGATTATAAAACGTTATCCTGGCGATGCGAATAGTGCAGTTATTCGGGAAAAAGCTGCTGAGTGCAATGCAGATGATCCGGCCAGTTATGGCTATCTCGCATGCAGTGGGCTTATTGGATGCATACTCGACAGACTTGGGGATATCTACAAAAGTGATATTGCTATTGGAACGACAATTCTCGGATTACTGCCAAGCATTATGGCTGTTACTGCTGCTCAGCCTGAAGATATCGTTCAACTAGCTCTTATCTCGCCTCATAGGGCTGTTGCGATCGCTTCTTTTGGCATTGGGATCAATCCAAATGTATTCAAAAGACTACGCCCTTTGAACTATGCGTTGGATAGTACCTCCGAGATAATCTGGATTGTCCCATTGGCTTGCCTGACCAAGTCGTGGTCCTGGAGGCACGCTATGGGCAAGATCATAGCTGATGCTTTCATTTTGGGTATGTCTAGCGTCATACTCTGGAGGAACTGGACTGTCAATTCGGCAGTTCTAGTGCAGTGGCTTTGTGAATCATCTCTCATGGTTTTCATGTGGCCAGTTGCTAGTATGACCTGGGTGGCGGTCGCTGTTCTGCTTCTGTATGCAATAGCCGATGAGGTCACTTTTAAGCATGCTACGGAGGATATTGAATACTCATGGTGGAGGGTGCTTCTGTTGCCATACACTCCACGATTGGATGATCAACTACCATGGCAACTTGGTTGGGAGACTTTGAGCATAGCGCGAGTTCCCCTCATGGGATGGCTCAAAAGACCAGCTTTACGCCCAAGAGCTGCAAATCATGGAGCAGTCCCGGTAGGTAACGCGGTTCGCATCATTATCAAGATGCCCCCTGGGCCGAGTATTCTCAATTGGCAAACTTATTGTTTTGCCATCGAGCTTTGCGCCATCGCGATATACTTCTACGCAACTTTTGTTTTACTGAGTGTTTTGTTCATAGGGGCTGTCGGCAGTGTTAGGTTTGCGTGTACAATGGCAGGGTTGTATGCTGGAGTGAGATTCGTAGAATCGGTCTTTTGAGACTGGTTATAGCTTCCGAAGCTGTCGAATTGGGAGGATGGACATAGCTTACGACTATAGAAACAAGACAACATTGGACCTTGATCGTGCCCTAACTTTCGTGACATTCTGGTCTACCTCTTTTATTGTCAGATTTAGCATGGTCGCTTTCCTGCGTGGCGGCCGCCAGCGTCTGTGTTCAACTTTTGTCGGTAGTGGGAGGAGACAGACAAATAACAGCTCAGACAGGGTCAGGTCTGCAACGTACACTTCTGTTGAGTACCGTCGTGAAAGGAGAGAATGATAATCTTCAGGACCGTGAGTTACCCTTTTCATCTATCATCATGCAGCCTCCACCGAGTAGCCATGCCATTCATATCTCACATCAGCACGGGATCTACAAATTTTTCCACCTTAGGCATTGATACTGTGGCACGCTACCTTGCATGAGTGTGTTGGCTGCAAGTCTGATGCACAGGCAATCGCGGCTCGCTACTATCATGTCTGTCTCAGTCGACAACATGGAGTCATGCTTTGCACATAATACGTTTGACCGTGATACATCACACTTGCTTCATTTCGCTTCCCGGAGTGAGCTTTATCTCATTAAACCAACGCATCAACACCCATCTTAGCATAGTCTGAGGCTGAATCTGGACGGCAATGCAGGGATTCCAGGCCTGCAGGCTCGCCGACACTCGAGTGGGTTAGATGTACGTAGGCTGAGATAGTGAAACCAGATCCTCCCTTTTCATATCGTGACGAGTTGCTTTCCTCTTCAGGCTTGGCGGTAGGCGGTGACAATGCACTTGAATGCTAAGCGCGCAAATCAAAGTCAGTGGTGAGCTTTTGTGGCTGCAGGCGGTAGCCTCGTTTTATCCAGTCAGTACCGCATTTTGTCTCAGGTAACTTCCCTTACACCTTCGTTGAGTGTTTGAGAAAGAAAGTAGCTCCATCTTCCTGAGTTGAATTCTTTGAGTGTTGTTCATCAGAAGACCTCGGCGAAGAAAGATATCGCTCTCTTTTCCCAGTCATACACCATCTGCACTACGGGCGTGCGGGACTCAGCTTCGCAACGAACCATTAGCGTGCCCAGGAGGCTTTGATAAATGGCCGCCACAAGATGACTGCAGCAACATTCATGCAGGTGAGAAGGGGTTGAGGCTCTTTCGCGACTTCACATGATGGGCTATTGAAAGTAAGCCTTATATTACTTGTTCGCGGAATTGGAGCCGTCATACGCTCTTGACAGATCTGCACCGGCAAATAAAAAGCGGCACAGCAGTGGCTAGACGAGCTAAAAATAAGCTTAACTATGAACAGATGTCTAGGTGCTATATATCTAAGGTTATGTCAAACTGTCTCGTTTAGCTACTGATGATGATGAACGAGCACGGCTATCTGTTGCATGGGTAAGAATTAAGAGACCGGGTCCGGAGTACCTCCCTGATGGCCTAGGGTATTGCGTTTTGAGCCCACCGCAGCAGGGATTAACCTTGGTGGAGACAAGATAGTGGTGGCTGAGCTCGATGCAAGACGACCAACAGGACTGTGGCCGCTCTCTTGGGCACTGAGAGTAGTCTGTCTAGGGGTGTTGAAAGACTTGCTCAATTAATACTGGGTCTGTCTGTTGAATTTCACCATCCAAATTTGAAGTCTCAAGTTTTGAGAAACCACGAGGCCAGCCGCTGGATCCAGACAATGGAAGGAAGTTTCAGCTTCCCCGAAATTCCTAATAGAGTAACGCACAGCCTGATAGAGATCTGCAAGCTACGCATCCTTCTCACGCAAACATGCAGGGAATCCCTGCTCACCGGTCAATCACCTCTGTTGGTGGCTTTGCTTGGTTAGTGGAGTGCGGCTGACAATAGCCGAAACCTGCCCGACTCTTAGAGAACGAGATTTCACAGCCTTGTTTGCCCAGGTAGAGAGCAGAGATTTCTCAATACAAATGCAGGCTTGTAACCCATTGATCTCTGTAGCCAAGACATCGTAAAGATTCCACCACCGTCGAAATTTTATTTGTTCAAGATTAGACACACTTGAACCATGGGCTCTTTTGTCGACTTTCGTGGTCTTTTTTTGGCCCTTTTACTTTCATCAATGAACTTCGCAGTCTCCCACAGCCTCGCGTCTGGAAAAGAAACACCTGGATTCTTGAGAAGGGGGCAACTCAACGATGTAGTTCTTAACAACCACAAGAGTCTCATAGCCAGAGATCGGACCTATCAAAGCAACAGAACTCGTCTCGACTCCACCTGGGAAGATGTGACTTTGTTCAAAATTGACCGGTATTCAACCACATTATAACAGACGGAAGTTACAGATCAAAGGCTAATCCACAACGCCATTAGGACGGTGTCGGAAAAATAAAACTCGACAGTTGGGATCAGCGTTGAAATCGCTTGTGTATTGTGTTATATCAAAGGAACGATCCAAGCAACATTGAAAGTACCAGGAGACGGGGATGTAGCCGATATTTTGATCGACTACAAGAAATCCGTTGGTGACACGATCGACAATATCTCAACAAAAGCGTTCGGACCAGTTGAAAAGCGCCTCACCCAAGGCGCTGAAGAATTCCTTAATGCTACCAAGGTGTTTGAGGATCGAATAGAGAGTATCGCGACGAAAGCACGTGACAAGGTTATCAAAAATCTCGAGATAAACACAAGGAGGTTTGAGACCGCGGTTCAACTAGTGTTTGACGGGATGAAAGATTTCGTGAACGACGCAATTACGGGACTGAAAGAGACAACCACAAATTTTCAAAGTCATGTTGAAGAGATTACGAACGATGCAATGGACAAAATCAAAAACCTTCTCGATAAGGGCGGAGTTATATGGAAAACATTGGGGGATTTGGAGGAAAGATTCGAGAACTTGGCTAAAGATTTGCTTGAGGTGTTCAAGAATGGCCTTGAGGAAGTATCATCAGACCTCATGGACGCATTTCACCTTGACTCCTTTGAGTTCCCCACCATTGACATCGACTTCAACCTCCCCGAAATTGACCCTATTCCAGACCTGACCCTAAGCTTTGCACTGGATGATATAGAGTTATATCTTGAGTTGGAAGTTACTCTTGCAGCCAGTGCGACATACACGATGTCACTTTTTAAATCGCAATCTTCACTTGGAATCTCTTTACCAGACGCCTACGCTGGTGCAGTAGTGGCCATCGACCTTATTCTAATTGCTGAAGCAGAGGTTCAGCTGCAGAGTGGCTTTCACTTCAAGGTGGACAACAGCATAGTTGTGGACATTGGCATGTTCTCACAGAACATATCAGGAACTGATTTGTAAGCACGCCTTCAAATATTCATTTCTTTCGCAGTTTTTGACAGATATGGGCAGTCCTGGTGGTCAGTTCGAGTTTCTACCTGTGACCGTTAGCGCCGGCAACGGAAAGGTCATGGGTGTACTTCGTGTCGAGCTCAAAGCGGGAATCGAGCTGCAGAATCATACAGTGGACATCTTCGATAAACGCCTGGATTTTGGTGCTGGCGTTGAAGTGAGCGTCTTTGCGAACGTTGCGCAATTTGTGGCCGAGATCAGTGTAGGCTCCGAAGGCGACGACACGGAGTGCCAGCTTGGGCTCGCCTTCGAGCTCAACGTTGGTGCAGCCGCAGGGGCAACACTTGCCCTGGGGTCACATGCATGGGGTCCAGTTCCTGAGACATCGTTTTCCATCTATGGTGCGACAACAAAAAGCCTTTGCGAACCAGCTTCCACTTCGACCCTTTCAGCCACTACCTCCGTTGTAGAAGTTACGACAGAGGGCACTCAAGGGCAAGGGGCACTGTTTTTGGAGGACCTTGAAACTACAACACTCTCGTCGACAGTCATTTACACAGGCCGTTCATGCAAGTCAGCTGGTTTGGTAAACTGTCCGGCGTTTCTGCAGATAACCAGGACGTCTTCATCGGTCATCACTCACATCACTGCGATACCTTCAGGTGAGACTGCTACATTTCCACCTTCAAGCCTGAACAAGATACAGAGGACGGTTCCTTTTGGGTCAAATATGCAATCTGCTACAAGTGTTTCCACAACGATTGGAACATCTCCTTCACGACCCTTCTTTGACCGTGAGCATGGTGGTGTTTCAAACAGGATCATTCTGGGGGTAAGTATCGGTTTGGGAGTGCCAGTGTTGATTCTGGTAGTAGCCGCGTTGTGGTGAGTAACAAAACCTCCAATAACTACCCATTATATATCATCAAAGTATGCTGACTCAATGCCTTTCAGGCTACTACAAAAACGCACTGAACGCAAAAAAACACGGATAACGACTCAATAATAGATTTGTCTGCCAAAAGAGGGATACAAACGTGTTCCCCAGGGTTTCAAAGTGCAACAAAAATGGACCTGCTCCGAGATCGCTGACTAGCCCTGAGAATTTCTAGAACACAGTTGCAGTTACCTTAGGGCCTGGAGGAATTGTATCTTCTCTGGTTTCCGCTCATGTCCGGTGTGCCACGGTTGCGTCCACCCCACGGCTCAAGATAAAGCCTCTCTTGAAAATCCGAGATGTTGAAGATCTTACTTGGTAGGCTGCACTGCAAACTGAACCCCCTACAGCTCGAACAAAAGCTCCACTTGAAGATGTAGAATATGAGGGCTTACTCGAATTTTACTACAAATTGAATAGTTAATGAAGCTTCAGCTCTCATGGGCGGACCGCCGAATTGCTTGCATAACTTGTTAGCTTTTCTTGTATTGAGTCAGATAAACTCTCTTCAAGGTTCTCAATTGTAACTAGAAGCAGCAGAGGAGGTAAAAAGCGAACATATGGAGGTTGTTTCGTTGGAATGACTGCCACGGAAAGGTATTGTCGAAGGCTCATATCAAGGTCTCTGCTGCATATATGGTTATAATTGAGGGCTCATTAACAGGATGGAAGGATTCCGATTGTCCTACCGGGAGTGAAATTTTGAAAGAAACAAAAAGTAGACGAAGAGATGGTGACAGCTTTGGTGGTCAATAAAAGGCCATGAAATGTGTTCACTGGGGGTTCCCAGCGTGGCAAAGATGGACATGCCGCCGCCGACAGAGTCGACCAACCCGACCGAGATGTGGACCGATCGGCAGTCGTCAGTGGCAGTTGTCCTTATGAAGATTCAAGACGATAATATGGCGGCAGGTATTTTATTTTATAAATCTTCGTCAGTAACTTGCTTGGGCAGACCGCTAGCTAGTTCAGTAGGCTGCTGTACTGACGAACACGCATGGCGTACCTGATGGATTATTTACTACATTTTCCAGAAAGCAAGTGGAAAACCGCTCAAAATGACAGCATTTAAAATCGCAAACCAAATATACGCAAAAAGTTGAGTATGGCGCGCATACGCAAGCCGGTGAGGCGGCTGATGGTGGGCTGGATTTGAGGATGATTGGTGAGATGCACCTGCACTTTGGCCTTCGCAAATGCGCATTGCGAAATTCTGTTGTTTTCCTGAATTTCTCACTCGAAATTACAGTCGTTACGTCAATTGTGGCGGCAAACAATGTGTCGTATGCAGTCTGCCGGCGAATCAGCCTTGGGGAGCATGACGTTGATACCTTGAACTCTCGGGCTAAACCCTTCGATTGGGCCACGATTCTGTTGCCTTGATTGTTGGTCGGAATGGTCCGCTGAGGTTGAAGAGTTGTTCCCCTTTCAGTTTCACACTCTATTTATGTGGAACCGGTATTTTGTTCAAGAACGGCGGCCTTGGTCACTCGAGTCTTCCTTCTTTCCTCCCGCATCCTGTACGTTTCTCATCCCCCAAATATCATAACTGCACTATGTCAATGACGATTATCCCTCAACAGGGTAGCATTAACGGTATATCGGAAGTTAAAGAAACAATGACTGATCTTCCAATTAGAATCATCTTCATTCACGGTCTGAATTTGCCCTACACGAGTGCTGGTGGAAAATACGACGAGAGTGAAGCGGTAGGACTGAAGCCCATTGAGTCGCCCTTCGAGCTTCCGCAAGCGACAACAGCGCATATCTTCTATCACGGTGGTGATCTTTTCGAAGCCGTGAACAGTGTTTCCAGAGCAGCAGAAGCGCTACGTATAGCGCTTTGTGACAAAGGCAATTGGTCTCCCTTCTTTCACACCGTGGACGTCGCCCATGAGCGATTGCGATAGCTAACAGTCACGACAGGATCGGGAAATACTTCCAACTATCAGGTACTCGATTCTTCTGCCTGGTATTTATCAATTTGTTAATTCTTTCAGACTCACAAGAGAACTATTCTTGTCTGCCACGGTTCCGGGGGCTTCATCGCCAAAGAAGCACTTCTGGGATCTTTCATTGGATCTGATCAAGAGAAGGCATTTCACCGATCGATTCTAGGTGTCATCTTTCTTGGAACGCCACATTCAACCACCGATGCGAGACTACCCCATCAATTGAACTTCATGCGACACCATCGAAGTCTTGACTCACAAGATAGTAACATGGCAACAGTCGCTTCAATCAAGAATCTTCTTCGAAGATTTAGCTGTCTTGATTGGTCTCATCTTGGATTCAAGCCAGTCTCATTCTTCGAAGAGGTCGATTCGCCTGGTGCCCTGAAAGACTTTGGCCCTGTAAGTGATTATATTTCTTGGAGATCTTTATATCTACTGAATACGCCACATCAGGTTGTAAACTGCGAAGATGTCTACCTTGAGGGCCAAAAGCAGATCGGGCTCCACGCTGACCACTGGGTATGTATGCCAAGTTCGTTCTGTTTCCTTTGGCGCCTAATCTTTATTTCAGAGCACCTGGAATTTCTCCGATCCTCTTAGTTCTACGTATAAAGCTGTCTCTACTGTTATACACAGCTTTTATCATGGTCTGAACACCATGAAGTTCGAGGTTTCCTTCCAAAAGATGAATCCAGATATCTCTGGTAGGTTCTTGCCTCCACTGAGAGGGGTGTGGCCTCACTCATTATTCTTAGGACTCCTTCAATCTCTCTACGTCAACAACACTGAGCGCCTCTCAGCCGCAATGAAAGGGACTTGTTCCTGGATCTTTAACCACCATGCTTTCGAATCTTGGCTCGAACAGCCGTCAAGTCTTTTGTGGATTAAAGGTAAACCAGGAAGTGGCAAGTCAACACTCTTGCGATATATACATCAGACAGTGACGTTCCGCAAACCTACATCCCTCCTCTTTTTCCAGTTCAATTACCCTAGCCACACTTCTACAAACGCCATGCTTCGGTCTTTGATATTCCAACTGCTCGTCACCAACCCCAGCTACCAACTCCTTGGAATGCGAGATACCTATGCTCTAAGAACAGAAACATACGGAGACTATGGCACTAACTGGCAATGGGGTGACGGTGAGCTGCTTTCATATCTGCAGGAGTCGTTCCTCCAGGCTACCCAAGATAACTCAGACTTTGTGATTTTTTTGGATGCTTTAGATGAGGCCACCGAGGAACTTTCAGTAAACTCAGTCATTGTCGATATTCTTACCATTCCGTCTATCCGAATATGTGCTTCATCACGCTCAAGTCCTAGGTCCCCCAACCTCGACGCACATACCATAATCTTGGAGGATCTCAACACCGCCGATATTATTTGCTACGCCGAATCTAGAGTCTCATCAGCCGAATGCAAGGATCCTAGTGTTCAGAGAGACCTGATACAAAGTTTGATCGAGGCGTCGGATGGTGCGTTCTTATATGTTGATCTAGTACTTTCCAATCTCGAAATCTGGGTCGATCAGTCAGAGCCCCAAGGGGAAGGTCAACTCTCGCACATTGACTTCCCCAGAGGCCTTGGGAATCTCTATTCCTTGATAATGGCCCACATTCAGTCCAGGGACAAGAGTCGAGATGTCGCTCGACATATTTTGCAATGGGTCGCTTTTGCGACACGTCCTTTGACTGTTCCTGAGCTCACCAATGTTCTGGCATTTGAGAAGGTTGAAGGATATGAATTTTGCACTCACAGCCACCAGACCCGGAGCGCATGGCCACACCAACATTCGGGCCTCTGTAAATGCGCTCGGAAGATCATCACCCCATGTCGAGGCTTAGTCGCTATCCAGTTCCCCCTTACTTCCCCGAGACATTCTGTGATCAGTTTCACTCATCAGACCGTTTCTCAGTTCTTCATGTCGTACGAGCCATCAACTTTGCAAAATTACAATTTCGAGCTCGAAGGACATGAGGCCCTTGCACGTACTTGCTGCAATATTATCCTCTCGGAGACCCGTTCTCGCCGTATAGGCTTCACACAATCGGATTCTGATACCTGGGATATCTCGTCCTATGCTTTAGAGAGCTGGATACCGCATCTGAGGAAGTCACTGGAGCTAGGATCGTCTTGCTCAGACCTCTTGTCAGACCTTTCGCAAAATGCTTTCTTGGAGAGTTTTCTTACTTTGAATGAAAGTATCGCTCTCAGTTACAAAGCCGGGTGGCGTCTGCCGTACGAGAACACCATCGATATGTCTTGGCAAGCAGAGCACCGGAAAGCTTCAAGCCCACTGCTTTTGATCTGCGTTGTAGGCCATGTCGAGACATGTGAGCGATACATATCAATGGGTGAGAGCTATAACGACCGAGACTTCTTATATGGTATAACTTGCCTTGGATGGGCTGCAGCATATGGCCATGTAGGAGTTGTCGATCTCCTTCTCGACCACGGGGCCGCAGTTGACTACACTCCGAATGGCACCTCGCCATTGGATCTGGCCGTCCGTTGCGGCAACAAGAGAGTGGCGCAACAACTACTGAAGAAATGGCCAAGTATAAGCCTTGAACCCGCTCTCACCACTCAGTCAGCTTTGTCTCTGGCAGCATCTCTTGGTAGGGCTTCAATGGTCAATATGCTGATTTCCTGCGGGGCCAACGCTCTGACAGCTGACGAATTTGGTTGGAATCCTCTCCACCATGCGATCGCAGCTGGCAAAAGGGCAACTCTGGCACGACTTCTTTCCACGATACCCAAGACATCCTTCGAAAAGCTCAAAGACCTCCCACCTCGCAACCTTCCAGCCTGGGTACACCGTGTGTTATTAGCATTTGGGCTTGGGCTTTGCTGTCGTGGGTCCGGTGCTTGTTCTTCTTCCGCCACAAACTGCGGCTCGGATGATTCCAGAGAGGTCAAAAAACGGAGTGGTCAGGGTTCAAAGAAACGCGGTCGAGACGCAAATGAGAACATGGACGAAAATGGTGAGCAGAGCATGGCGCCACCACCACAGAAGCAATCCCGGCATACTTTTGAACTAAGATTCGCATGCCCTTATAACAAAAGGTGTCCAAATCGGTTCGGGGGCGCCTGCTCTAATTTTGGATTCCCAGATATGCATCGATTGAAGTAAGTAAACCTTTGTAAACGTTACAATAGTCTTGAATTTTGTCGCTTACACTTTGATAGAGAACACCTCTTTAGGAGACATTTCCTAGGGTGTGACAAGAAGACTCGATGCGGGAGGTGCAAGTCAATCCTTCGAGAAAGTGAAATTCAAGATCACCTGATTCTGACAGTGGCTTGTGAGCCCATGAAAGTTGCGATCAACTATGAGGATGGTTTCGACACGAACCAAAGTGACACATTGAAATCGCTGAAGCCCAAGCACTTCGAGACACCGGTTCATCACTGGGAGAAGACCTTCAATACAGTGTTTCCCGATTGGACAACAGACTTGCCGAGCCCTTGTAAGCGATTCCGTAGGCTTGTCCTTTTCGCAACAGCTTGCTGACAAGACGCAGATCATGAGACAACCGAGACCGAGTGTCGTATAAGCGTTGCTCGGAGACTTCGCAGCGAGGAGTTCAGACAAGAGGTCTGGAGAAACCCCAACGACATGGGCAGGGAGGTATTCGAGCGATTGGCTAACATTCTCGATCCCTGGCCAAGAACATCGGCAAGGCCTGGAAGCCAGCCGCCAAGGCTTCCTGACAAGCTACCTATGCGGTCTGCAGCGATACAGGAGAGTGATCGACCAGCACAGAATCTTTCTATCGAATATTCATGGCCGGCCGAGGCACAAGGAAGGACTACCACTTCGGGAACCCTCGCAGAAACACCTCCGCTTGATTCATCAACAATAAGATATCGTCCAATCCCTGGGCGATTGCCAGTCCCCAATCAACAAATGTTCGATGATTTACCGTTTTCTCTGTTCAGTGGCAGTGATTCAGTCAATAGTTTTGATCCAGGCCATGAGTCGAGGTTCAGTGACCTGGATGCCAATGATGCTTCTATGAGCTCGTGGGACTGCTCCTTCGTCAACGCTTCAATGGAACAGAGCTCAAACGATCCTCTCGAGTTCATTCTCAACGCCTCCACTCCAGCCAACATTCCGCATTCCTCAAGATACGAGAATCAGCTAAACCACAACCCGGGCATACCCACTTCAGCTGATGCCCAGCCAGCGGAGTGCGAAGAGGCCACCAATACATCCTGGGCTCCTTCACGAAGAGCTGGTTGAAGATTGATCGGCTATTGGACGCACAAACTCATTATTCTATCTGCAAATAAGATAATAAACGGTGACTAGATCCCAGAGAGAATATTTGGCATTTGCTGTAGTATAATGCAGTGATGATATGTGAGCAATTATCAGAGAATAAGCAGACGGAATTCACTCGACTTTGAGTTTGAAATTAAGTAAGATGAATTCGTTATTGTTTCTGTATTATTCGGGTCCGGCTTGTCCATGCAGCTCACTATGTGTTTCGGCCTTATTGGTGCACGTAACAGGGGGGTTGAAAGTAAGGTTTTGCCTATCTGCAGCCCTCACTTGCTGGGTGATATGTGATCAATAGGCGCCCGGGTACACAAGTCGCAATTCACTGGTGGGGCATTTTCCCATCGTGTAAGCACAACATAACAGGTGACAAAAAAAAGAGCAAGTTCACTAGTTTAAAATCTGGTGCACGGCGGTCTAGTCATTAATCAGTCCACTGTCTCGCGGTTCTATTGTTCCGCCGCGTAGCAGGGCCTGTACCAGAGCTGACTAAGTACTTTTGGAGACCACTCAACTGAAACAACGAAGCAATGAAACTGCCATGTGTGCCCTCTTTCCAACTCCGTGTCTTCTGTCGCAATCGTTCTGTTCCCCTATAGACTGGAGGATTATCCGCTTGACACCTTGCAAGCCATCACATGTTCTCTTTGCATATAAAACATCCAGCTACAGGTAAGGTCGCAAGCCTCACTTCGTGAGGAGGCGCAGCTGAGGCGGTGTACTGCGGGGGTACCTTGGGCTGTTGTCCGTACCAATGGTCGGGTTGGGTTGAGTGCATATTCTCCAAACTCGGCACAGTGTTGTGGCTTGAAATCGTGAAATCGATTGGTAAGGCGTGGAACAAGGCAGATTAGCCCGCCTGTTGCCTCCGGGAAACTGCTGGATAGTTGTTAATAAGGTATACTTACCATGAGAGACATATCCTGACTAGACATCAAGTATTCCATATCGTCTCATATCATCTCTTGCTATTGGTTGATATCACGGGACATTTGCGGGGTCCAATCTCTTCCATGACAATCTTACCATATTTCTCTTTTATATTGAAAAATTATCTTTTATAATTATTATAGAGAAAGTTAATAGTTATAATATAAGAAAAAGCTTTAAAACCTTAAATTGGGTTATAAT